>JASTUB010000211.1:14888-27782 GCA_031124825.1 Saccharomycopsis vini
AGAAAAAAAAAAAAAAAAAAAAAAAAAAAAAACACAAAAAATTTTTTTTGGTTTTTTTTTTTTCCCCCGGGAAAAAACCCCTTCCTCCCCCCCCCCCCCCCCCCCCCCGCAAATCACGGTCCTCACGATGTGAAAAAAATTGCGGATTCCACGACCAAGGGTTGAAAGATTAGGTATACCTTCATCTTCTTGAAAAAAATTTCAATAAGAAATGGCTAAACAACACAATTTCTGTTAACCAATTGGCTCAACTCAACCTGTTACTGTTTTTTGTTTTTGTTTTTTGCTCTTTCAACTTTAATCTCAAATATGCAACCTATGTGGGCGCACATTAACTTTCTTTTAGTGTAAACTGTATTTTCCTTCTTCCAACATAGTAAAGATGTTACAAACAAATGAAAAAAAAAAAAAAAAAAGGATATTCTAGAAACACATTTCAAGTTCTAATTTATCAAACTAAATTGAATTTGGAATAGGGTACTCACAGTTAGCTGGATAAAAATCGGTTAGGCTCTTCTCCATACCATAATTTTGTACCACTTTCGCTTTCTAGTTATACCCAATTACAATTAAAATTGGTGCATTTATTCTATAATTTCAATCACATGATGTTTTAACGATATTCACTACTCGAAACATTACCATTTGTGATAAGTGTCTTTGAACACCTCAGAAGTGCTCTTTTGTTTTTTGTTTTTTTTGTTTTTTTTTTTCATCTACAGTAAACAAATTCAAGACATGTATTGATAATAAATGTATGCCTTAAACTTCCCTTTTTCTCTCAACAACTCTTTTCAAATAAATCACTTGCACTGATTGTTTTGTTCAAAATGATCTCTAATTTCCGGACAATTTTTTTTTCTTTTTTTGTGGTGACTACAACCCCGTAATTGGACCAATGCGACCCTACCGTAAATAAAAGAAATGAACGAGAAAAAAGAAAAAAGAAAAAAAATCAGAAGGAAAAAAGAAAAGGAAGAAGAAAAAAAAAAAAAAAAAAAAAGAAAAAAAAAAAAAAAAGTATATCTCAGGCTGAAAACACACTGGTTTTTATTTTGTTCGATAAAGACCAAAACTCATTTGCTGCCATTTGTAAGAACAATAGTGGTTGAAAAAACATATCATCTCTCATATTTGTACATATATCTTAAGAGGACGAAAGAAAAGAAAATAAAAAAAAAAAAAAAATGGCATCTGCTACTGTTGCAACTGGAATCTCTCCTTTGAATGAAGGAGTAACCGGATCATCTATCACCATTAAAAGACACATCAAAACCAGTGATGATTCATCAACAGAAAATGAACTTTTGGAAACCATAGATAGTTTCCTTGAAAAGTTGGAGCAGAAGCTAGACAGATTTGAGCATTTTTTCATCAACCACCATCATGATGATGACCATAAAAAGAAACCAATGTCAATTGAACCCACAGCCACCCAACCCAGCACCATTACATCTACAACATCTGTAATAGAAGAAGACTTGATCAAATTCTACAAATCTCTAAAGCTAATGAAGTTATCTATTTTGCAATCCACTTCTTCTAAGCTAGATGCTATAAGCACATTTTTAAACGATAACTACACCCTGTTATTTACATCAACTTCATCAACCATAACTTCAAAATCATCATCAATTAATAGTGATAAACATCATCATGAAAGTCACAAAGATATTTCTTCTTCCATATCTCATCAAGTCACGCTGGGTCTTGAATATCTTGAGCTGGAATTAAACAAATTTGATCAATTAGTTGGAAATTACCAACCAAAATTCAACGTTGATTACATAAATTTTTACAATTATGAAAAAGCAGTAGCCCAAAGTTATAAATCAAGATTACATTATTATCAATTACCATTTCTTTGGAGAGAAAATAGATTTATAATCCATGGTTATCGTTTCTATCAAGAAAAAACCCGTCTTTTTAAAAGTGTGATTGATTATCCTTTCCATAATGAATCATTCAATATTTGGTCTCATTTAATTGGAGCATTAACCATGTTTTATTTAGCCACCTTTCATTTTCCTCAATCGATGGCCTATTTAAGAAATACTGGTGAAGCAGGCCATTGGTTAGATAATTTATGTGTCTATTTATTTTTGGGGGCTGCGTTGAATTGTTTAGTTTGCTCAACTTTTTGGCATATTTTTACAGGAACTGCTTTCATAGATTTCAGAAATCGTTGCGTCTGCCTTGATTATACTGGAATCACCACATTGATTTCAGCTTCAATTGTTAGTGTCCAATACAGCTCTTTATACTACTATCCAAAATGTCAAGCTACCTGTGCAGGATTCACTTTATCCTTGGCTGCTTTTGGCTTTTATTTGAATTGGTCACCAAGATTTGATCGTCCCGAAAGCGCTCCATTAAGAGTTCTCTTTTTTGTCACTATGGCATTCAGTGGAATCACTTGTTTTTTTGTGTTATCTTACTATAAAGGAATTAAACATTCTTTTCAATATTTTACTCCTTTATTCTGGTCATTTGCTTCATATTCTACCGGTGTTGTTTTTTACAGTTTGTTGATTCCAGAAAGATGGAGAAAAGACTTTGTTTTGGATAAAACATTAACCAATACTGGTTGTTTATATCAATGCATTAATAAAGATTACAAATGTTTAGAAAAAGTCAGTATTTCTGACAAAAAAATCATCCATGAAAAATTCATGGAAAAATATTTCTTATTGGAGCCAGTTAAAACTGAAAATAATGGTTTCTTTTCTCTTTGGTGGGTTGATTATTGCTTTTCTTCTCATTCAATTTGGCATTTATTTGTTTTGGGAGGAATTTTGGGTCATTATTTTGGAGTTTTGCAAATGTTTGCAAATATTGAAGTTAATAAGCCATGAATGAAAAATTTGAGAACAGTACATAACCAGAGCATTTAATGTTTTATGTTTTCATTGTCTTTTTTTAAAAAAAGTTTTTTTTTCTGGCTTTTTCATTTCTTCATTCCCTCCTACTAAAAATGATAAATCATTTAGGGGGCGACACATTAAAGTCTAAAGATTTTGTCTGCTGATACAAAGAGGAACAAAACAAATTTATGATAATTAAAATAAATACTAAAAAAAACTTCAAAAAAAAAAAAAAAAAAATCAAGGTTTTGTTTATTGTTTATGTTTCCTTCTATTTTACTTCACTTTATTTTGTTTCCATCTATTTTATTATTACTTGTTTCTTTCTATATTCTATACCTTTATTTTGGTGATACACATGTTTAATCGTTTGTTTTTGCTCGTATGGCTTTACTATTAACAATAAATATTACACTATTTTTTTTTTTTTCTTTCTAGTTTTTTTGCATTTTTTTTTTTTTTATTCCTTGAAAGTTTAGATTAAATATTAGTCACTTTGCTTTTCGATTTCAATAAAAAGATAAAAAAATATTATATTCATCGGTTGAAGAAAAAATTAATGTAATACTTACAAAAATATAGTTGAATTCAACTAGGAGAGGAGCAAAAAAAGGTCTCCTCATCAGGGGCTCGAACCCTGGACATTTCGGTTCCTTACGTCGTAAAAGCCGAACGCTCTACCAACTGAGCTAACAAGGACGGAGTTGAAATTTATTAAAATTAGGTCATCAAGAGCGATTTTCATGATGACCATTTAATTTTTTCATCTCTCAAATTGTTATTTTTCCAAATATGACATCACAAAGCCAATGTATGATGCGATTGCAAAAAAAAAATTGTCCATCTTTTCCTTCTATCCACTATTTATTTTTACTTCTTCAATCTCCTCTATTTAGAATGCAGTTTCTTCTCTTGTGTCAATGAAGCTCTCCTCCACCATGGCCTGATATTTTATTGCTTGCTCTATAGAAGCTGCCCTTTTTCGTTATTATTTTATCGTTTAATCTAAATATATAGTTTCTAGGATGCCATAAAAAATATATATTTCATTCTTACAATAATACACCTATTATCGTAACACAATGTTGAAGTTTCTTTAGAAATGTATAGATAGAATAATTATGGAAAATATTCAAACCAGTTTTACTCACAGAATTACGGAATTAGATCAAAGAAGGGACAAATTAATTCACTCTTTATCTTCTTATAGGAATAATAAGCAGCTTGTTAAAAAACATTTTTTGGTTTATGTGATCACTAAATATTTTTATTACATCTTTTCATTATTGTACGCAATTTCTCTATTTTCCCTCAACTAGTCTTAACTTTTTCATTAATTTTGTTTGTTTCAATTTTTTGTGGCCCTATTTGTCGTATGAAGTTTTTTATTTTTTTATTTTTATATTCATTTCATCTATAATTCCATTGATTTTTTGCTCTTTTTAGCTTGTAATATTCTCCCTTAGTGTTAAACTTTTTGTTATGGTAAAAATATCAAAACTTAGCTTATATTATGTGAATAAATTTTTCGAATTTCATACAAAATATTAGTAAATCAAATAAATTATATGAAATCTATATAATTCTAGTATAAATACAGAATAGCACTCACAAAATAAATACAAATAATCTTTTTTTTTAAAAAAAAAAATGATACTACTAAAAAATTTAATTAGCTTAACATAATTTATTTCTATCCTTATATTCTAAAACTCTCTTTTGACTTTACTTTTCAAAATCATGAAATGTAGCTATACAAAATTAGCTAGTTTCAGCGTCAGCTTTAGTGTCTCTTTTTTCCATTGGAGAAGCAGGATTTATGGATAACCAATGCCAATCGGCATTTGGAGTTGGGGCAGCGGAAATAGCAGCAAGTTGGCAAGCAATAAGGGTCAAAGTTTATTTTTGCATTGTGAATGAAAATTAAACTTCAGAATAAAAAGAAAAATAATCGTGAATTTTTAAAAGTTTTTTTAGCTATTTGGAATTGTGAGAAACGATTAGTTGTTCATGAGTACTAAAGTTGAAGGCATTTTGGGTTAATTTTATAATTTTTATGAAGAGCTTCTATTTCAAGCATTCATCTTGCCAAACTCCTTAATTCCTTCTTAAACTATCAAAAATGGAAATTTTAATACTTGATAGTGGTCGAAGTTTCTAAAAAATAAGTGACGAAGTTACTCTTTTTTTTATTTTATTTTTTTTATTTTTTTTTTTTTTTTTTGATTGGAGTATACTATTTTTAGTTATGTTAATGATGTAAGGATATTCCAAAGGTTCAAACATTGGATTATATTCTAGTTCTATTTTTGGATGAGCGACATGAAAAAGAGAGTAGAGTCTCTACTTACAAATTGGTTTTCTCTTTGAATCCCAAAAGAAGCAAATGCATGATGTGAATGAAGTGAAACTTCCATGCAGGTGGATCTCAATCTGGTAAACGAAATATAGAAATATAGTAAAGTACGTTTTCTTTTGCGTAAAATGAAAACAAAAATCAAAATAATATTTCTAAGTAACAGTTATCTCTCCAGAATTTGTAATTAATGATAATAATGAATTTTTAAAAGAATCTTTTGAATTAATTAATAATGGTATTAATGTGAAAAGAAAATTAATAATTAATGTTAACAAAAATGAAGATAATAATAATGAAGATTTATTATATAAAAGAAAAGTTAGTTTAATGAGTGAAATTTAGAATTGAATAATTTAGAAGATTTGAATAAATATTCAACAACGATTAAATTAAAAATTAACCGATTTAAAAACACCAACAATAGTGAAGTTAGAATAGGAGAATATTTACAAAAGATGATGAAACTTGTTGAATAAATTGAAAGAAAAAATCCAAAGTAAAGATAAGAATAAAGGAAATTTACAAAATATTGATGTATTTATTGATGATTATCAAAAGAAAAAAAGAAAAAATTCGCAAAGTATTCTGATATCACCAAGAACAATATCAAAAAATGATTTAAATTTGAAAAAAAAAATGTTAAAAATAATGATATGAGCAATTTCAAATTTCCAAGTCATAACGAAGAGCATGAAGATCATTTACAAATTTTTAATAAAGGATTTGGTTTAGAAGGAGACATGGCTAAAGAGACAACTATAAAAAATGAAGTGATATTAAGCCCAAGAAGTACTCCTGCTAGTAGTTTAATGGGAAGTATTAGTAAATTTAATGATAATAATAAAGTCAATAATTCTATTTCTAATGAAAAACCAAAATCTCAATCTTATCTATTAGCTTCAAAGATTTTTACTCCCAATCAATTACAACAACAAAAACACTATGGAATGGTGAATTCTTATGAATCATCATCAGGTTCGATTCAAACAGTAGTAATACCAATCTCACCTACTGCTCCACTCCCTCCTCTCCCACCTCCTCCTGGAATTCAGATAATAGTTAGAAATTATAGTAATAATAATAATAATAATAATCAATTTAGTACATTTGGGTCCACCGAGGATCGTTTTTCCAATGGCTATTAATGATAATAACAATAATATGAATCCGATAATGATGACAGGAAATCCTAATCAGCCATTACATTATAATAGGTATCAATTATCGATGACTGAACAATAATCAATGATCAATAAAAATAATTTGACATCATCATTTATTACATTATACTGATGCATACATAATAATACTTATTTTTTATTATCGGGAGAAAAACTTACTTACTTTAACTTATAAGTTACAACTTATATATATAGTTATATAAATAATAACATTATTATTACATGTTGTTTTCTAAGCGAGATTCATCAGCTGTTTGAATAAAAATTATGGCAATCTAGAATATGGATAGAGTAGGTATTTTCCCCTTATTAAATAGCAAAACGGACTTATAAGATCTAGTTTTGAATAATAGTAAATTACCTATTATCGAAACTTATGTTCTACCATGCTAATCCCGATAAATTTTTTGAATCTTTCTCTTTTGCTCTTTAAGGTCTCATTTTCCCTTCAATTTCATAAAATGTAGAAAGCTCGTCCAGCAGTACTCCTGTTAACCTATTAATATTACTTAATCTTTGAGGAAATTTACGAGGTGTCTCACCTGTTCTAATATGTGGAATGGCTCTCAAGTGTTCGGTATCATAGTCTAATCTAGAATTATATAAAATTGCATGGAGGTCCATTTTCAACTCCAGCTCGAATCCACCACTCTACTTTTATTTTTAAATAATATTTTACAATATCAATCTTATCTTATTTTATTTATTTTAACTACTTATTATCATTATCTTTATTAATTTGATCTCTTTTACCTATTATCTTACTCTTATCTTATTATCTTATCTTTAAAGTACAATATTAGACTCGTCTAAAATTGACCTATAATATTCATTTGTTATTCTTTCTTATCTTTTCAACTTATCTTATCTTTATCTTTTATTTATTTCTCCTATTTCTTCCTTTTATTAGCTTACAATTATTTTCTATATATAAATACTTCACTAAATCATATTCAGTATGAGATTATATAGAACTTAATAAATCAGGGAACAAACTGCTTACATCTTTATTACATAATCTAAGAAATATACTGCCAGATTTCATTTATTCTGACCCCAATATGCATAAAAATTAGCATTCCTGTATCGTCAACATTATCAGCATTCACATTTTGTGCAACATCATAAAATCGTGCAACGCTGGTTATAACTTGAAGTTCTGCATTAATTAAATGATAAATGGTATTAATGTTTTGAAAAGTTTCTTTTGGCAATGACTGTCCTAATTCATTTACCATAAATCTAAATTGCGAATCAAAGCGAAATAAAGAGCTGTTGGCCATTCGAATGTCATTATTCTTTTCTTTAATAATGTGATTTATTTGTACACCAAGATACTGTGATATACTTATTTTTATATTGTTAACATTTTGTACATTCACATCTTGTTCAAACCCATAAAATTGTGCAAGGCGCACGACAAGATGTTGTCGTGCGTTCAAAAAGTCGCCAATGGATTGCAAACCTCTGGGCATTTCAGGAAGACCGTTTTGAGCATTCGTTTTAAATTGAATTGTGGAATCTAGCTCTCTCAAATTGGAGTTCTCTATTTCAACTAACTGATTGTTTGTCTCAGGAGGAGGGGCTTCAACGAGAAGTCTCAGAGATTCACGCAATATGTTACTGTATTTTATTTTTTTATATGGTCGCTGGGTTTGTTCAATTGTGACATTGGTCTCTTCTGCCCCTTTTAGAGAGTTAATGTATCGCTTTAATCTATTGACATCTTCTTGCTCATCTCCGCTGTGTGATGGGACAGGTGGGTAATACCCACATTATTTGCTATGAAGTACGGCGTCGTCTCGTCCATTCTTTTGTATGTATAGCAGGACAAAAAAAAAAATTATAGTTTTCTGTATTTACTATAGTTTTCTGCTAACAAAAAAAAATGTCGCCTATGAAAGGGGAAGAATTATAATCACTTCTACTTTTTTTTTTTTTTTTTTTTTTTTCCAAAGGCTCTGTTATCCGAAAAAAAAAGTAATGAGGTTGCTGTGAATTTTGGGATCGAAGTTTACAGAAGTCCTGTCAAAAAAAAAGCTGAATCCAAAGATAATGCTTACAAGCAGCAAACAAAAGAATTGAAAAAAAAAAAAAAAAAGAAAGAAAAGCAAAAAAAGGAAGAAAAGCAAAAAAAAAAAGATCACAAAAGTAGCTAGATAATAGCGAACAACTCACTATCAGCAATGAAGTATATCTTTCTTATGCGGTGTTGTATTGCATACTACACTCAATCCCTTGGGCTAAAATAATATACTCCACAATTCAACGAGAACTACTATTATTATGTAAGTCGGAAGTACTACTAACAAAAAAAAAAAAAAAAACTTGTTATAGTCTTTGTATAAAGAGCTCTCTAACATATAGGGAAGAGCTTTTAGTTGTTTTATCATACACACATGTTTATGTCATAAACAACGGCAGCCAACATACATTAGTTGAATAAGATAAAGTTTTAAAACATCTCATCAAATAGTCTAAAATTCCAGTGACATTTTTCAAGATTCATACTCCTTTGTTATTGAAGGAAGAAGTTGATTTTTTTTTCTTTTTAATAAATATTGAACAGATGAAAGACCGTAATTATGTTAAAAAAAAAAAAAAAAAAAAAGTTCATTTTCACCTTGCTTTCACCGAATAACAACATTTTTATTGAATCTCTTTTTTATTTTATTTCATTTTATTTTTTTGACAGCTAAGACAGAATCTGTATAAAATAATGATATTATCAAGATATTATTTTTTTTCTATTTTGATTTTATTACACAGTTCTCATTTTGTGTAGGTTTGTTTTAGATATGAAAACTCCTGATTGAGTGGCTCAAGCAAAAACGAATGCATATGCAGGATTAGAACACAAAGAGGAAAATATATATATAAACATCACAATTACGAAATTGACTAAATGTAATGACTCTTTAGTTAGTTAGCATCTTGGCTCCAAGGACAATGGAGATCATGGCTCTACAATAAAGAAAGAAATACTAATCTTCACTAAAAAGAGAAATACATATTTTATCGTCATAAACCTCACAAAGTTGATATTACAACAAAATGTCATAGATTTCCTCAGCTTGCCTCCACTTTCGCCAAAACCTTTTTTTTTTTTTTTTGAATTCTCTATCTCTCTTTTGAGCCGGTTAAGCAAAAATGAATATGTGAATGATCTTAATTTAAATATGAAGCTCCCGTTCTTATACTGTGTTATTTGGTACAACAATTCAAAGGATTTGATATCCATCCATAACCTATTAATTCTTCATCTGACCCTTATATTTTAGTTCCTTCTTTTGATTTCGATCACGGTGATTATAGTTCTCTATCAGCGAATTCGAAAAAATAATTGAGAATGCGAATAACAATATGAGAATTATACAATACTCAAACAGCTATCCTTGTATGAATATAATTAAACAAATAGGTAATGTGTAGAAAAATTGATCAGCTTTGGAATTTAAAGACTACATTTCTGAAATTAATTTAAAATCTAACTTCGAAGCCTCTAAGGTTTCTTTACATAAGCAAGCTAATAGATGACAATGATGCTTTTTTTTTTTTTTTTTACAATTTTTTTTCTCTAGACTACAAAAAAGAAACCGACTTCCAAAAAGCTAAATGTCTTATTTAAGATCTTATTATCGACTGCCGGTGATTTCCACATATAAGAGCTAAAAGAAATCTGATTATAGTGGTTCGCGTGAACTAGGTGCTTGCAAACCAGCTCATAGCTGGGTTCATTTTTTTTGTTGTTTAAGTTTTGCTCTGTTTATTTCTTTGTTTTTCTACCAATTTTCTCGTATCGACTTTTATATTAAATGAAAAAAAAAAAAAAAATGGAAAGAAAAGCAAAACAAAATCTAATAAATAAACAAAATGGGTTCTTATTAAAGTATATAGTATTTACATTATTTCAAAACACATGGTATAAAGATTTTAAGAAAAAAAAAATCAAATGTGTTCGCGTTACCCAAAAACGCGGCTGAAAATAAACAAACAGCAAAAACAAAATTAGACACTATGGTCATGATAATTATCTATTTGGAAACCTCATTGCTTTTAGGGATTCTTTTATTGGTCATAAACAAAGCAGAAATAAGACCGACACCAGCAAGACCAATAGAGAAATACATAACTGCAGAAATACCTTTCACCATTTGTTCTTTAATGAGATAAGCAATTGAGGGATCTAAGTCTTTCAAAATGTCACTATTTTTTATGACTGCATAAACATCGACATTTGAAGGAATTTCATTAGCAATTTTTTTAAGATTTTTCTTTAAAACGGTAGTATAAATCAACTCTGCAAGCTGAGAAACAATAGCAGAACCAGTATTTCTAAAAGTATTCAATAAAGATGTTGTTAAAATTGTTGAGCCAGGAGTTTTTGGAGCACAAAGCTGGGCACTAACCATTGGTGCTTGGAAACAAAAACCAGTACCTATACCTGCGATAATTTGATAACCTATTTTTTGACCAGCGGTCAAATCAACTGGGAATAATGACATAATACCATAACCAATCACTCCAAATGTAGCAGCGGCAATTGCAAAAGGTTTTGTCATTCTAGTGGCTTTAATAAGGATACCAGAACTAATAGAAGCAAAGGTTGTTGGAATAACAAATGGCAAAATTGACAAACCAGAAGATAGTGAGCTCATACCTCTAACGCTTTGAAAATAAATAGCTAAAAATTGAATTGCTCCCATAAATGCAGAAAAACAAAAAAATTGGACTCCAGATGCAGCAACAATTTGATAAACTTGAACTAATTCTAATGGAATAAGAGGGGATTTTGAATATTTGAAATTCCAAATACCAAATAAGATCATCAAGATACCACCAATTACAAAACAACAAATAACTACAGCAGATTTCCAAGGATATTCATCAACGCCAAAGGAAATAGCCAAAAGAATCAAAATTAAGGAAGCAGTAAACAAAATATTTGATAAATAATCAATTTTTTTTAATTTTTCAAGCCAGCCACCAATTGGAGTTTTTGGTCTAAATGAATAGATGAACAATGGAACAAAAACACCACCACAACATAAATTGATGTAAAAACACCATCTCCAAGAAACATACTTGGTGAAAAGACCACCAATAACTGGACCCAATACTGATGCAACTGCAAAAACAGTACCAAAGATTGAAAAAACCATTGGTCTTTTTTGAATTGTAACAACTTCACTAGCGATGATGAAAACCATTGCTTGAATACCAGCGCCCCCTATACCTTGTAAAGATCTGCCCCCAATTAACATGTTCATTGAATTACTCAAAGCACAAACTAAAGAACCAACTTCAAAAAGCGCAATTGCAACAAGCATTGTCCATTTACGACCAAATATAATAGATAATTTCCCCCAAGTTTGAGCTAAACTACCGTTTGCCAACATATAAGCACCGGAAATCCAAGTCACTTTTTCGTAAGCATTAAAATGATTGCCAACGACACTCAAAATAGTGATGGTAATGGTTTGATCCAATGCAACCAAAAACAAACAAAGAGCAATTGATAAAAGACATAAAACCAACTTTGAGCCATGTAAATATTGATCAGATCTCGAAGTACCATCTCCAGCATCACTTTCTTTGAATAATTCTTTCTTTTCATTTTTTTCCACATCTATAGTCATATCTTTATTTTCTTTTTTGTCAATATTACTTGTGGAGGTATATGATAGATTTTTTTGAATAGAATCCATGTCAGATTTTGTAGGAGACGTTTCTATTTCACTCATGATGAAAATGAATCAAGGGTTATTTAAGTGAAGTTGAAGTGGTAAACTATAAGAAATTGGTTATTTTTTTTTTTTTTTTTTTTTTTTTTTCTGTTAGCCATATCTGCGGTTTTGCACCATACATATATATATATGTATGGTGCAAAATATATATATATATATATATATATATAAGTACGAAAATATGGGACACATCGATAACTGGCATCTTAAACCCGACTTGAATACGACTTTAAGACCGAAACCCGCTCAGGATGCTCTTTTTTTTGCCCACCCAAAAATATGTGAGTAGATGTTGAGTCATGTATCACACATATGCATAGATCACATGTCAGTAATCAGAAGCTGCAATAAAACGGGAATAAGTCGGGCGAGTCGGATCGGAAGGGTATCTGTACTCAATCGGGAATATGTCGGGTTTAAAGAACATGATCAACTGTAATCTCAGTAATGACCGCCTCAACTTCAGATCTGAAATAGGTATGTTAGACTCAGGAATTAAACTGTTCAGAAGAATACACAATTCAAAGTAAAAAATCAAAAAAAATACTTAAAATTAGAAAAACGCGAAGTGATTAAAATCACTAACAATAAATAAAAAAATAAGGAGAGAAAAAATGAAAAAAAAAAAAAAAAATATGATTTTTGTTTTCACAAAAAAAATAAAATAAAACTCCTCATCAGGGGCTCGAACCCTGGACATTTCGGTTCCTTACTTCGTAAAAGCCGAACGCTCTACCAACTGA
>JASTUB010000212.1:0-27727 GCA_031124825.1 Saccharomycopsis vini
CGATAGCAACACACACAGACCCTCACAGTAAGTCCCCCCCCCCCCCTCTAATTTTTCATTTTTTTTTTTTTTTTTTTTTTTTTTTTGCTTTTTTTTTTTTTTTTTTTTTTTTTGGCGGCAGAAAATAAAAATAAAAATAAAAATAAAAAAAATAAAAATAAATAAAAATAAAAAAAAATCATACCATAAAAATAGTTGATTGGTATAGGCCAGTTTAAACAAAATCACACACCAAAATAAGCAAAATTAACGACACACATTCAACGTTTAAGAAATATCGCCTCATTATTACATTAGAAACAAATAAAAAAAAAAAATTTTTTTTAATAGTAGATAAAAAGTTTTTTTTTTTTTATTTTTTTTCATGTTTTGTAATATATTTATTAAATTTATTTCGAAAATATTCATCTTCTTTTTTCAATTTAATTATCAATTATCTTGGTTTTTTTTTTTTTTTTTTTTTTTTTTATTTTTTTATGTGTTTTTCCTGGACTTCAAGTTTTTACTTTTTCTAATTTATTTTTTTTTTTCTCTCTCTCTCTGTCTCTTCTTTGTTCCTTGTTCTCTTTTTTTTTTACTGGACTTTTTTTTTCTTTTTTTTATTTTTATTTTTCTTTTTATTTTTTTTATTTTTTTTTTTTTTTTTGTGTAGTTTTTTTTCTGCCAGTAAGAAAAAAAAAAAAAATTGTGTTGATTTTCCCTTTTTTTTTTTTTTAACTGATCCTTGCTTAGAAATTTGACAAATATTATAACTCAATTTCAATTAAAATAAAATTAATTGGAATCTGGCTTTATCAATATATCATTAAATTGATAGTATCAGTATACTGTTCTCATCTTCAAAAAAACAAAAAAAACAGACAAAATAAAACCAATTTGTATTATAATAACTGCACATAGACCAAGAACAACAAAGAAAAAAGCCCTGAAAATCTCACAAATATGGAAGACTTCATAAGATATACTTCAGTTCATTCTGGAAAACATAAAGGCAAAGAACATATAATAATTGTGGGTGCAGGTATAGTGGGAGTTTGTATAACGTATTATATTACAAGACATCCAGATTTCGATCCTGAAAAATACCATATTACTTTAATAGAAAGCAAAAGAGTCGCAGGTGGGGCTAGTGGGAAAGCTGGTGGCTTATTGGCATTATGGGCGTTTCCTAATACTATTGTGCCTTTATCTTATAATTTACATCGAGAATTAGCCGAAGAATATGACGGAGAAAATGCATGGGATTATAGAAACTTGACCACTCTCCTGATTTGGGGTGATATACGAAAATATATAAAAGAAGAATCCGCAGATAGCGATTATAGTGATAGTGAAGAAGACAGAAGTAGTAAAGATTCAAGATCAGATATCAGTGACCGTGATAGCACTACCACTGATTTCAGTGCAGAGCATTCAGATGAAGGGTTACAAGCCGTAGATGACGACGACGATGAAGATGATGATGAAGAAGAAGAAGACGATGACGATGATGATAGCGATGATAGTGATAATGATGTATATGATGATGCGTATGATCACCAAATTGAAGACCCACAAACAGAAGATTATGAGGCTCAAGTAACAAAAACCGCCACTCCAGATAGTACACATAAGATTGAAGGTTTGGGTAAAACAAAAAATGCAAAAAAGAAGAGGAAAGCAGTCACCAAAAATTCAATTAGACAAAAAGAACATGACACAGAAAACAATATAACATTACCAAGTGATTTATATTGGTTCAAACAAAGAGCTGTCACTTGTTGGGACAAAATCGGAGAAGATGGCATGACCGCCCAAGTTCATCCATATAAATTCACAAATTTCATTCTTAAAAAAGCAATTGAAACAGGAGCGGTAGAGTTGATAATTGGTAAAGTTGACGAAATTCTTTTTGATGAAGTAGAAGCAGAAGTTTCAGGAGTTACTTATATTCCATCAACAGCTCAAGATGAACAAAATGGTAATACAACCCCAATTGAATTGAAAGCAGACAAAGTTGTATTAGCAATGGGTCCTTGGACCTCTAAAATTTTACCAGATTGCCCAATCACCGGGATGAAGGCTCATTCAATTACAGTTTTGCCAGAAGATAGTGAAATGGTATCTCCATACGCCTTATTTACAGAGTTGAAAAAAGGCGCTGGTTCAGATAACTACATCTCTCCTGAAATATATGCAAGAAAAGATGAAGTTTATATATGTGGAGAAGGAGAACTTAATGTCGATGTTCCTGCTAGTACAGATGACGTCGAAGTTGTCAAAGATAAATGTGATTACTTATTTACAGTTGTGGGTAGAATATGTCCACTGATAGGAAGAGGAAGAATATTGAAACGTCAAGCTTGTTATTTACCTGTTGTGAATGCCCCTACTACTTCAGGACCCTTTATTGGTGAAACAAATGTTCCAAAGTTATATATGGCTAGTGGTCATTCATGTTGGGGTATAAATAATGCTCCAGGCACTGGAAAAGTAATGGCAGAATTACTTCTAGATGGTAAAGCAACAAGTGCTGATATAAGTCTTTCTGATCCAAGTCTTTATTTTGATGCTAGCATTTGGGAATGATAATAATAAAAAAAAAAAAAAAAAAAAAAAAACTATTTAAATAAAATAAAAGGCTAAAAAATACCAATCAAACCGAAATCATAGCATCAAACAAAATCAAACTAAACACCCAATGGCGATAATACTAGTCTCCAAATGTATCAATCAAATAATGAGTCTCTTCACTTCAATGTTCTAATTTGTTTTCCATGGCATTCTTCAGCTCCAGCATCCAGGTTCCTAATTCGCAGCTTCATCCCATTTAATCCACTTTTTTTTTCTTTTTTTTTTTTCTTTTACTTTGACTTGTTGAAAAAAATTTTTTCTTGATCTGCTTTGCTTTCAAATCTCCTTTATTTACTTATTCTCTCAATTCCTTTGTGTTACTTCCTGGTTTTCGGGTCAGCTTACAGATTTTTTTTTTTTTTTTTTTTATCTTTTTATTTTTTATTTTTATATAATTAATGTCTGTATCAATGATCTAGTTGTGTATATGTTTCTTTTTTTGTTTTTTTTTTGTTTTTTTTGTTTTCAGTTTTAATTTTTTTATATCAACATTCCCCCCCCCTCCCCCCATTTTGTCTTGTTTGTTTAATTTTCCAATTATTCGGTGAGCGAAGCTGTTCTTGGACGAACCTTTTTCTTTATTTAGGCTAATATGTATTTATAGTGATTAGCATCTGACAAATATTTTGTTTTTATTTAATTTATTTAATTTAAAACCAGTTGGTACTTTACTGTTTTACAACTACATGCTTTAAAGCTATTATGCTCACCTACTAAGCCTTAAATAAGTGGGCCCTTGGGTGCGTATAGTATTACGAAGCAAAAAAAAACAAAAAAAAACAAAAAAAACATAAAGAAACACATAATCAACAACTAAAAGAAAAAAAAAAAAAAAAAAGTTTGTATCATTAAGATTGCAGCGCTATTATAATTATATCAACTAATTTACTAAATTATATTATAACTATTTTCTTGTGAAGAGTTTTCTTTCTAGATCCATTTTGCTCATTTTTCTTTCGGCCAAACCCCTTTAGATCTTTTTTTTTTTTTTTTTTTTTTTCTCTCAAAAAAATAGTTTATTCCAATATGTCAATTGAGGATGGGCTCAGATCAAAGCAGATTGCCTCTATTGAGAGGATGCTTAATCTCAACAAAGTCAAAGAAATAGGAAAAGGCACAAAAGACACAAGTCTATTAAAAGAAGAAAATATTTGGAAAGTTCTTGTTCTTGACAATAAATCAACCAACATAGTTTCATCAGTTCTTGTTGTTAATGATCTTTTGGATTGTGGGATCACTATGCATACACTGATTAATTCACCAAGTAGAGCTAGTTTACCAGATGTTCCAGCGATTTATTTTGTTCAACCTACAAGAGAAAACATTTTAAAAATCGTCGAAGATATAGAAAAAGATTTTTATAGCGAATATTATATCAATTTTCTTTCCTCTTTAGATCGAGAATTGTTGGAAGAACTTGCCAATTTGGTTTCATTAACCGGAAGATCTCAACAAGTTAAACAAGTTTTTGATCAATATCTTGATTATCTTGTCACAGAGCCTCAATTGTTTTCCTTAAACTTGAAAAATACTTATTGTGAATTGAATAGTGTTTCTATAACTGAAGATGAAATCACCAAAATTTCCGATGATATCGCCACTGGATTATTCAATATTATTATCACATTAGACACAATTCCAATCATAAGGGCACCAAGAGGTGGACCTGCAGAGTTTGTGGCTCAACGATTAGATAGCAGATTACGTGATCATGTCATTAATTTGAAAAGTAGCACGCAAGCATCATCATTTAATTCTTCTAATAGTGATTCTAGACAAGTGCTTATTTTATTGGATCGTACTATTGATTTATGTGCCATGTTTGCTCATTCTTGGATTTATTCATGTATGATTAGTGATGTTTTCCAACTAGATAGAAATACCATTATTTTACAAACAGATGAAGAATCAGGAGAAACCAAGACTAAAAAAACTAAAAAATTGTTTATTGATGCCGATGATTTTTTTTGGTCGGAAAATGCTGCGTCACCTTTTCCTGATGCAGTTGAAAATATTGAAAAAGCGTTGGGTGATTATAAAAATAAAGCTGCTTTGGTTACTGCCAAAACAGGAGCTAGTTCATTAGATGATGTTGATCCTAACCGCTCAGACACTTATCAAATCCAACAAGCAATTAAACAATTACCAGAATTAACTGCTCAAAAACAAGTGCTTGATACCCATACATCAATATTGGACGCTCTTTTAAAACAATTACAAGATAATGATTTGGATGTTTTTTTCGAAGTGGAACAAAGTCTTAAAAAAGAAAATCAATTCAAAGTGGAAAATAACTTTTTGGAAAAATTGAAAAATGATTCTAAAGAAAGCAATAAGGATGATAAATTAAGAACATATTTGATTTTATATTTATCATTAGATTTATCAACTAATTTCATTACTCAAGTAGAAAAAATCTTGGAAAATCTTGGTTGTGATTTAACTCCTTTGACTCATATCAAAAAAGTAAAAGAACATAATAAATTAGTAAATTTTGGTGAAGTTCTTGATCAAAATAATAATAACAACAATAATAATAATTCAAATAATGGAGCATCCTCCACTTCCGGTTATAATACCGCTGGAGGATCGTTATTTTCTGGAATATCATCAAAATTGTTTGACGGCAGTAAAATCACAGGGGGCGTTGGATCAATAATTTCAGGATTAAAGACATTATTACCTGAAAAACAAACCATGCCAATTACCAATGTTGTTGAATCTATAATGGAACCAAGTAGATCTACTCAATTGACTCTTAATACCACAGATGATTATTTATATTTCGATCCTACTATTGTTAGAGGAAACCATTCCAAATTACCAAAAAGATCTGTATATTATAATTCTATAGTATTTGTTGTTGGTGGTGGTAATTATTTGGAATATCAAAATTTACAAGAATGGGTCAACAGTCTTAATAGTGCCAATACTGGAATTAAAAGAAGTGTGATTTATGGTAGTACTGATATCATAAATCCAAAAGGATTTCTTAAAGAATGTGGTGAATTAGGAAAATAAATAAAAACATAGTATTCAATAAATAAATGAGGAATTTCATACATTAATGAATAAAATTATGTGTATGTGCGTTTTTTTTTTTCTTTTTTTTTTTTTTTTTTTTTTTTTTTTCTTTTGGTTTTTAGTTTTTATACCCCCAAAAAGTTAATTATTATGTGCCTTTTATCATGCTGCCTTTTTTTTTGAATTTTGATCCAAATTCTTAAAGAGTTGATAAATATACATCTTTTTTTACAAATTTACATTGTGCGGAGAAGCAACATATGCGTCCCATAAACATGATTGAAAATCTCAGCCAAATGTCATATTTTTAATTGAATATAGGGATATTTATAACATTTTAGTTTGTAAGAATAAGAAAAAGATAGAAATGATTCTTGGATGAATCATTTTTGATTTTTTTTTTTTTTTTTTTTTTGATTTTTTCGTTTCACTGAATATTCAACTATTTACCTGTCCCCATTACCCATGCATGACCAGACTATTGAATTTGGAATCTTGTTAACAATAAAGCACCATATTAAAATAGATTAATGAAAAAAAAATGGCTATTATTTGATTTGAGAACAACATAACAAAAAAAAATGCAAAGCATTTAATAATGATAAGAAAATTTTCAAGGGAAGCACAATTATTAAAACGCAATTCTTTTTCAATAATAAATCGGAATCATTTTATCCGGAAAGTGTGGTGGTGATGGTGGTGGCGGCGGTGGTGTATGTATATAAATATTTAAAGAAGAAACATATATTTATTTTCCCGAGTGATTTGAAAAAAAAAAAAAACCGCATTTTGTCTAAAGTCAACACATCTTATCTTTCTTGTTGTGCTCCTGATATAAAATATTGGGTGATGACTACGATCTCATGAGATGGGTTTTTTTTTTTTTTTTTTTTTTTGTTGCAAAGATGGGTTTTATCATATAAAATACCAGAACATTGTAGAAATTTACTGTAATAATAATATTTGGATTCAGTTTTTTTTTTTTTTTTTTTTTTTTCTCTCTTTTTGAAGAAACAAAAGGGGAATTGACAGAAAGACTAGAAAGGTGCTGATTAATTGTTTCTATGAAATCCATTCTTATTTAGTACTTAGTATATATAGTGTTTTGCTATCGAATAAACAAACATCTAAGAATCAGAAAAACAAATTAGAGTTTGTAAGTACAAATAAATTTGATACCCCCATAAAAAATAATATATTTTTTTTTTTAGATCAAAACAAATAGCATATTGAAGCTATGTAGACTACAAATACAGAGAAGAGAAGTTTTTTTATTTTTTTTTTTTGTTTTTTTGATTATTATCTTTTATTTTCATTATCTTTTTTCAGGGTATTTATTTATTTATATGAATATTAAATATAATTAGAGTATAGAAAGTATATGACATTATGTATGTGTGTATTATTAGAACAAACAAAAAAAAAAAAAAAAATCAAACAAATTATTGGTAAAATAAAAAAAAAAAAAAAAAAAAGCAAATGAGAGAAACAGAAGATACCGGTATATTAATTGGGATAATAAAAGAATGAATGAATACTATAATACTAGAGTGAACTAGATTGAAAAAAAATTTCTCTTTTTTTCTTCTTCTCTTTTCTATTTCTTTTTTTTATTTGGGAAAAAACAAGAAAAAAAAAATGTTTTAAAATAAAAAAAATTATAAAAAACAAAAATTAGAAATTTATAAAAATGGGTTTGTGAATTTTCCTAATATTAGAAAGTAATGACGGATTTGATAGAAAATGAAGTTGATTATTGTTGTTTCTTTGGTTGAAGAACTTTTTCGTCACCAGGTTTATGTTGAAAAATTGTGGTATCTTTTTCATGTCTATCTTTATGTGGACCATGGAACCATTTTTTGAAATCAAGAATAGATTTAAGACTCCAAACTTTAACTCTCATTATGTAATAACAGATCAACATAGCAATGAAATTGAACCCAATATAGACCCAGAAGAAACCAAAGTTTCTCCATCTGTGATGCCAGCTAACATTGAATTGTTTCACAACTTCATCTTGATAATTGTATGGACAATAGTTACACATATCAGTAGCATCAGCATCTTTAAGATAACCTCTGTAAGTAGCATTATCCATGTAATCAGCCATATAACTACCACAAGTTTGTCCTTCTGGTGGAGGGAAAGTTAAAAATTCATCTTTAGTACAATGAACTTCTCTACCATGGATAAGTGGAGAAACAAATGAATCAACAAAGTAAGTAAATGGAGAAGTCTTGTACATGAAGGTCCAGAAACCAGGCATGAATTGTTCAGGTTGCAAAATACCACAAAACAACATAAGAGCAGCAAAAACCATAGAGTTAATCATAGAAGCAGATGGAACATTAGGTGATAAGTAAAGAATCCATAAACCATAAGACATGAAATAAGCTGGGAAAATTAAGACATAAGTAAGGAAAAAGTAACCATTTCTTTCAACTGAACCATTTCCTTGAACTGTTGGCCAATAGAAACAAATCCAACACATAAATTCACAAAGAGTAGACCAGAAAATTTCAACAAAAGTATGACATAATAAAAGACAAGACCAGTGGAAAGTATTAGAAGCAGCTTCTCTAACTTCATATAATTCTCTAGATGGCATAGCAAACACATGAGATTGATTGATCATAGCTAAAGCAATTAATAAGGTCATGAAAACAGATGAGAAAGAATTGTTAGCAGCGGCAATAGAATGGTTGAAACCAATATATGAAATACCGACGAATAAAGCACAACAAATACATTCCAAGAATTTAGCACGAATATAAACTGGTGATCTCCAAAATTGTAAAAAGGTTCTTTTCAAAACATACCACATTTGTCTGTCCCAACTAGTAGCAAAAGTAGATGCCATATTTTCAGAACTTTGAATAACAGGTCTTTGTGGCAATTCACGATGTAATCTAGCAATTTCTTCAGTAACAGCTTCGAATTCTGGAGAGTTCTTCCAAAGATCATGCCAATCAGCATCAGCAGAAGCAGTGGCACCAGCACCAATACAATTCAAAATATATTCGGCAGGATTTTCTTCATCACCACATTTAACACCAGATTGTCTTTCGAAATATTTCAACATGGTTTCAGAATGTGGGCCAATATCACCAAAGTAAACAGTTTTACCACCTTTTTTCAACAATAACAATTTATCAAAGACTTCAAACAAAGTAGCAGAAGGTTGATGGATAGTACACAAAATAGCTTGACCAGAATCGGCTAAAGCACGCAAGAATTGAATAATAGACCAAGCAGATTGAGAATCTAAACCAGAAGTTGGTTCATCAAGGAATAACAACAAAGATGGTTTGGCAACTAATTCAACAGCAATAGATAATTTCTTTCTTTGTTCAACATTAAGACCACGACCCATTTTACCAACAATAGCTTCAGCATAATTTTGCATACCCAATAAATTCATGATAGTTTCAACATATTCATATTTTTCAGATTGTGGAGTATCTTTTGGTTGACGACAATCAGCAGCAAATCTTAAGGATTCTCTAACAGAACATTCGGCCAAATGTAAATCTTGTTGTTGAACATAACCAGTTCTTCTCTTGAAAGAGGCATCAATTGGTCTACCATTAACTAACATATCACCAGTAATAGTACCGAAATTAATTCTTTGAGCCAATGTATTCAATAAAGTGGTTTTACCAGCACCAGATTCACCCATTAATGCAATCATATTACCTGGTTTAACATAACCTTGAATGTTATCAAGCAATTGTCTAGTAGCACCGTCGTATGGAATAACATAATCCAAGTTTTGCCATGAGAAGACATCTTTTTCGGCAATGACTTTTTGCAAATCAACATCAGGACCATTTAATGCAACCATCATTTCTTCTCTTGTAGCAACTCTTCCATCAACAGATTCTTCACTACCATCAGGTAAGTGACCACGTTTATATAATAACATATCACCACCACCAACAACGTTTTTCAAATATTCAGAAAGAAGAGTGTTAAAGATAATGAAAGCAGCAGTCCAGGCAATGTTAATACCAAAATTTCTCCAAGTGTGTTTGTAAAACATAGAATATTGTTTCTTGATATAAGCATCACCACTAATGTATTCTTGACCATGATGAGAACCATAAAGAGAACAAACTTTGTTGTTAATGTCAACATCATCATATGAAGGACCATTTGGAACTAATTCATGACATTTCATAGTTCTGCCATGAAATTCAGTAGCCAAAAGTTGTTCATAACAATAGTACATAGGATTTAACCAATGAATCCATTTGAGAATATGATGTGCGTAAGGCATTTTCATAATGAAACCTGCATAAACAGACAACATAAGAACCCATAAACCACCAATAGCATGCGCAGTTTCACCATCATAAGTTAAAGTAGCAACTAATTTGAAAGTGAAAGAGAAACATTGATTAACCAAAAGCAAGAAAAGAACGTACATGAAAAATGGACCAGCTTGATGTTTCAAATGAGGCATCCAATAAGAAGTCAACCCTAAAATAACAACAGCAACAAATTTAACAGGCATTTCAGTGATAATTTCTTGTAACGCTTCACATGATAAATGATACATAGAATAAGATTTTTGTTTCAAAGTAATCTTTCTGTTTGCAAAAGATCTAGCAATTTCAGCCAACGAGGTTAAAGCACAAAACAAAAGACAATAGAAAAGAATACCACCACGAGAATAAGCACCAGAAGTATCTTCTGGAATTTTGTAATACATGGAACCGACAATTAAACCTTTGACCAAGAAAGAACCAATATAAATAGTAATATATGTTCTATCACCATGGGCTCTATGGAACCCTCTAAGCATTAAGTAGTAAAGTTGATGGAAATAAGAAACAACGAATGGAGAAGATTTTCTTTGGATTTTTTGTTTTCTTTGAGTAGTAGCAAGTTCCAATCTTTGTAATGTTTCATCGTGACTATGTTCAGCAACATATCTATCATATTCTTCCATCAACTCCAAATATTCAGGAGAATTCAACCAGTATTGTTCAAATTCTTCAGAAGTTTGAGGAACTTTATCTTCATATCCAGGTTTTGGAGTTCTACCATTTGGATCAGTAAGAGAGGTCAAGAATTCTGGAGTGGTCATTCTTTGAGGACATTGCCAACCCATTTTTTCAAAATAAGCTTTGGCTTTTTCAGCAGGACCCCAGAAAATTTGTTTACCCAAATAAAGAACAGTGACTTTATCAAACAATTCATAAATGTTTTCACCAGCTTGGTAAATGGCAACAAAAGCAGAATTGTTCAACATATTGGTTGCAGTTCTGATAGCTTGAGAAAATTCCAAGGCAGTAGAAGCATCTAAACCTCTTGTGGCATTATCCCAGGCATAAATGGAACCATTACAAGATAAGGCTTCAACAATTGAGACTCTCTTTCTTTCACCACCAGAAACACCTCTGATGAAATCATTACCAACATTGGTAGCATAAGTGTGTCTCAAACCAAAAACAGTACACCACAAATCTCTCATGTTGTTAACATATTGAGATCTACTCATACCGTCAACTCTGGTGTTTGGGGTTTTAGTCTTCAAAGCAAAATCAATAGTTTGTTTGACAGTTATGGTTGGGAAATGATCATCCAATTCTGGATTATAAATAACATAACTTTTAAAGTGCTTGATCATTTCTTCATGAGATAAACCATCATAAGAGAATTGACCGTCAAAAGAAGTTAATTCACTAGTTTCACCAGTAATAGTTTTCAAAAGAGTACTACAACCGGCACCAGGACGACCAAGAACAAGAACCATTTCACCAGCTTCAAGAACACCGGCAAAATCTTTGATGATATCTCTGTGAGGAGTTGTATCTTTTTTAAACAAATTTGGAAACCATTTAAAACTGTCACGGCACATTTCCCAAACAGTTGGAGCATAAGCAGCACTGATATCTTTACCACAAGAAACAACATCTTTGAAAGCAACACCAGCAGATTGAGAAGCAATGTGTTGTTCTGAAGCTTTAGTTTGCAAATAATCAAGCAACATTTTCAAGTCGAAATCATCATCATTGACTTCGAAATGTTCCAATTGCTTTTTAGTTTTTCTAGACAAAGTTCTAGCTAAAGATTGAATTTTTTCAACGGTTTGTGGATTTGATAAAGCATTTTGTAATTGATTTGCAAAAATGGCTTGGTCAGTTTGACCTTCTATATCACTTGCTCTTGAAAAAGTGCTTGAAAGTCTGGAGGAGATTTTGGAGATTGATTTAGATAAGGTATTTTTCCCATTGTTATCAGTGATGGCTTCTGGATGAAAGTTTGGGTCATAACTTTCAACTTTCTCAGAATTTTCTGAGGCCAAATCGTCTGATGAGTTTGAATGATGAAGTTTGTCAGACATTCTTGAAGAAGTGCAACAAGAAGAAGATATTGCTTGTATTAGAAAATCAGCTGTAGTAGTATAGTTGCAAGTCACCTAAAAAATGTCTATCAATAGAAACAATATATTCATCGTGAAGGTGAAAATAGCTAGAATTGGCGAGGAGGAATTGGTATATATATATGACTGTGGGTGTTTTGAAAAACTACTCAAGGAAGTTCACTCCGCGTTAACATTATCACTAGCGGAACATCGAGATTATTTCCCTCAAACAGGAACACAGGGACGCCAAATCCGGAAATAAATATCCTACAATAATAACCCAATCAAAAACCCAATGCCTCGACTGTTTTGGTCTTTTCTTTTTTTATTTTTATTCTATGTTCATTTTTCTTTTCTTTTTTGTGATTTTTCTTTTTTATTTCATTTTGTATTTTCAATTTTAACAATTATAATTAGTTGCAGAGGCAATTTTTTTGACAGAGAGATTTTTTTTTGCTTGATCGTTTTTTATTTTAATTCCGTACGTCAAAAAAAAAAAAAAATCCTATCAAAAATCGTATCCCAGTCGCCCGCCTTTCCGGAACTAAATTCCCAGAATTTTGATGGGAAAAAACACTTTTTCGTTTACGACTGAATAAAGAAAACTTACAGAAGAACACAAAAAGACAATTGAGGGAGAATTATTCAACACAACCTCATATAGCCGCAATATTACATATTCTTGGTTCATTTTGTTTTTGGCTAAAGCTTGAACAAACAAAAATAAATTAAGATTTATAGTAAATATGCTTATAGAAAAAACTGTTGAGAAGAAACACATCTCGACGTGGCGTTGCCAAAAGTCTAAACTCATCTTAAACTGTGTTATCGATCATTCAAGCAAAAATAAAAAGAAAAAGAAAAATAACATAAATTATTTTGCATTTTATATTTATCCTACATAAAATGTTTCAGTTGCAAGCAATGTAACGCAAGAAACAGGTCCTAATCTCTTTTCATATATACACCTCGATATATATTTGTTGTACAATAATTGGTATAATTACTGTTATATGGGTACATATCTATTTAATTTTGTATTTTTGTTTTGTTTTTTTCTTGTTTATTTATTTTCTTTATGTGTTATTTTGTTTGTTTAATTTTTCTTTTATTCGAGTTTATAGGGGCCGAGAAATGTTGACAGCCTGTTGTCACTTGACCTCTATAGTGCCCCTTTTACATGGATTCAAAAGAGAGTCAAGTGATGATATTGATGCTCTTCCGGATTTATGATATCAGATAAACGGTGGACACACACACACTTTTTTAATCTGAAATTTGAAAGTCTCGCGGAGCCTTTGATTAAATACATTTCGATTGTTTATGATTACATTTTTTGAGGCTGATTGAAGTACAAGAAAAAAAAAAAAAAAAAAAAAAATAAAAAAAAATAAAAAAAAACAGAAGAAAACTCTGAAAAAACTCTTTAAATAAAATGAAAGATAATAAAATAGAATAAAGTTGAAGAAAATGATAAAAAATTAAACAAAGCAAAATAAAATGAGAAAATATAATTACAAAATCCATCTGCAGGATTCATGATATTAATGCATGTCTGTCTGTCAATTAGAAAACCCAACCTATCGGATATCTTTTGGATTACTTGATGGATCAAAATAAAAAAATAAATAGAAAAATAGAAGCAAGAAATAAAAATAAAAAAGAAGATAAACAGCCACAAAAAAATAACTGACTTTATTTAATTCAAACTCCTCTTAAAATATTTACGATAAATCTATCGTAAATTTTTTTGAAGATTTATCATGTACATAAGGGTCGCCCCATCAAATTGGTGCTAGATACACAATAATTCCGTTTGTTTTCTCCTTTGAACAAGCTGTAAAGTTGATAAGACTTAGACTAATAACGTAAATATGTGAATAGAAAGAATATTATGTCATCAGGAAAACAAAGAGAAAAAAATAAGAATAAGAATAAAAAAATAACACAACATAATGCGATTCGTATCAACAACATCCATATTTATGTTCTCAAATTACGTCTCACTAAGGTCTTTGTAAGATATTAGTAAGAGTACACGTGATAGTTTTTTTTTTTTTTTTAAGTGGTATTTTTTTATTTTTTTTGCCCGCAAATTCACAATTTGGGGGGATATCTCCATCTCACTTACCTTAGATTCGCTAGATAGGTAGTTCTATATAATAATTATTGCCCATGAATTAATAATATTGGAAATGTTTTTCAACAATAATAGAAATAATAATGATAACAATAACAATAATGATGACGCCTCAATTGGTGAAAAATCTGAACAACAAAATAAGAATCCCCTTTCTTTTTCCAACCCAAGCTTAGGATTGGCACTTTGGGGTCCATTTGTTCCTTCATCTGATCACAAAGAAAATGTATGGTTATTGGCTTCAGTTCAAGCTTTAATAGGTCTTAGGATCATCAATAGCACGCGAAAAATCATTTATCCAAAACCAAAACCAACACCGACAGACCATTTGAATGTTTTTAATCGTTCATCACCAACAAAGGGAGGACCTACTTTTAGAATACCTAGATCAAAAATTTGGTTAAATATATTTTTAAAAACTCCATTATTTCTTATTGGAGGTGGACTCATTTTTGCCTCGGGACTCGAATATGGAAGATTACTTCTTCCTTATGATCCATTTTGTGAAGATGCATTAGCAATGAGAAGACAATTTGATCTACAATT
This sequence comes from Saccharomycopsis vini, assembly GCA_031124825.1. NCBI lineage: Eukaryota > Fungi > Ascomycota > Saccharomycetes > Ascoideales > Saccharomycopsidaceae > Saccharomycopsis > Saccharomycopsis vini. The sequence goes on from JASTUB010000212.1 coordinate 14,697, forward strand.
TGAAATGAAAATCTTGAGAGAATCTTCAGAAGCTGAAAATTTTTATAATGATCCAATAGCAAGATGGACATATTATTGGCATGGACCGTTTGAAGTTCCTAGAATTAATGTTGATGATTGGATAGATAGAATGACAATTTGGATACAAAATCGTAATAAACTTCGTGATCGAGAATTAAGTACTGATCCAAAAATAATAGAATCAAATAAGAAATTTGAAAAAGATGTGGAAGATTCTTTAAATGATTATTTAAATATCAAAAACCTCAATCGAAATTTTATAAATGAAGCATTAGAAAATGATGGTGAAAATTACAAAAAATTCATTGAAGAAATGACCGAAAAATATCAAAAAGTAGATCAATTTTTTGAAAGAACAAATTTTCCAGAAGACGATGTTAAGTTGAAGCCAATAAAATTGACAAAAAAAGAAGATAAAGAACTTTTTGATAATAATTTTGAAGATTACTGGAAATTGAATGTAAACCCATGGGTTAGATTAGTTAAAGATTCGGCTTGTCTTCTTACAACAATTTCAGTTAGTCCAGAATATGAATATTCTTCTCCAAAAGAAAATGAAAACAATAATACTGATAAGATTAATAATATAATGCCTGGTACTCATGTCGGCCAGAAAGTTAAAGAGGCACAAAAAGGTAATTTAGGCGATGAAGAAAATAAAACCGTTCCTGAATAAATAATTAAAACATTTGATATCTAGCTCAGAATAAGGTTAGCTGGGCATCTATTCTTTTTAAAAGGATTATGTTATAGTTTGCATTTAATATTTTATTTTTTTTTATTTTTTTTTTTTGCATACATCTTGATTTACTCTGCATACTTTTATTCTTCTTTTCGATGTTTTTCTAGTGGAAGTAATATGAATGATCTATATATGTGAAACAAAACAAAACAAAAAATTCTACATCTTAACAGATTTCATAAAGATTTTTATCATTTTAGCAGAAAAAAAATAAACAAAGTCGTATAAACACATGAATTATGTAAACTAGTGAAACCAAAAAAGAAAAAAAAAGAGAAAAAAAAAAAATATATATATACCAAGTATAAGATCGAAGATCTAGTGAAATAAAGATCAAAAATGATTTGACCAAACGATGTAGAAAATAAAAAGCGCAAACTGAACTCAAATTATATAAATGTGGAAAAGCGAAAAAAAAAATCAAATAGGAAAAAAAAAACGTTATTTTCAAAAGAAAACAGAAAAATTAAGAATCTACTCAACAATCACACCTTCATTGTACATTTGACGTTGTTGAGATAAAAATCTCATGATCGCAGCATTATTACTCTTTCTATTGTATCTCATTGACAAAGGTCTATTGATAAAACCATCAGTGCCTTTATCAAAAGCATCATTCATACCCTGAGTAATCGGAGTAGAAACTTTCAATTTATTTTCAAATTTCATATCACTCATATCACTCATGCTATTGTATTTTCTAGGAGCATGAACTATTTGATGGTTCACAACGTTTTCGCAACCGCCCATTGGAGGAATAGTAGAGATAGTTGAATTGGATCTGGAAATTTCAGACATAGCTTTATGATCAACTTTTCTATAATGCTCTTGTTTCAAGTGGTCAAAGTTTCGGGAAAACTTTTCCAAGTTGTCTTCAATATCACTGATAGATGTTTCAGGTATGGTCAACATATCAAGAATTGATCTAGGGTTAGAATTTGCTGTACCTCCAATGAATTTTGTTGCTGGAACGTCTGTATGGAGATGTTTGTTAATAACAACTGTATTAGAACGCAATAAATCAGCCGGTTCGTCAATATTTACAACTTTGTTATCAACATCAGTAATAACAGTCATATTTGGTTCCATCGATTCTTCTTTCTTGATAACAATAAGTGGTTCTTTATTTGGTGTCTCACTATGACCAATAGAGTAAAAATGAGTCTTTCCATCTGATTCTTGAGAAGTTTTAAGTGAAGCAGCAGAATCAACAGTTGACCGAGACGAAATAGATGCAGCATCTGAAACGCGGTTTTTCTCATCTTTTTCAACAATATGTTCCACTTTTGGCTTAGCTTCATCTGAATTTTCGCTCTTCTCCATCTCTTCATTATTGGTATGAATGACAACAAGGGTATCTTTCAAGTCTGTTTCAACCACTGATGGCCCAAATACTGTTTTTGATGAAGCAGTTGACTCAGCATCATAATTATATCCAATGGAATTGGTATCATCTATGTCACCCAATACAGCATCAAGAACACTAAGTCTTCTAACTGGTTCTCGACTCTCTTGCTCTTCTGTATTAGCATCAGTGGTGTAATTACCAATAGAGATATCAGCAGTTGTATCATCGAGTTTGGCCAGAGTTCTAGAAGCAATGACTGATTTCAAATAAGAAGACCAGTTGGTAACAAAGACTTCATATGTCGCATCAATCTCAGTTTCAGATGTGCTGTTCGTTGAATGTTCGTCAAAAGGATGAGATTGTTCAGTAACAGATGACATGTTATTGTTATTGTGTTCTACTTTAACACTCTTGTTTTCAATTGAAGCTTGCTTGGGTTCGTGCACATTAACATTCAAAGGCTTAAGTTGCAATGAATCTTTCCTAACATCAATTGGATTCACTGTAGAAATAGAAACTTCTCCTACATCTTCAATGGCGCTATTATTGGCCTTCAAATAATTGGTTCTCATTTCTTGCGATACATCGTTGACGTATTTTTCTATGATGTCTTTCTTAAGAGGTTGATATTGAGGAGTAGTAAGAAATTTTTGGACATTTTGCATTGTCAACTGTGAGCTGGCGGAAAAATCTCTAGAAGAATTATTATTGTTATTGTTTTTGTGGAATGGAAGATATGGACGAGTGATTCTCAATTCATCATGGAAGTTATTTTTTCTTCCAATAAGGCTACCACTTTTGTAAATATTATTAGACTTGTCATTTCTTCTTTTTCTTTTTTTTTCAAGATATTTCTTAAGAAGATTACGGTCATTGGAAAGAACTTCGTTTGTAGAAGAGTTTGGTGCAAATGCCCCTTTTGACTTCTTTGTAGTACGATTACGTTTATAAGAACTTTGTTTTGATCTTTTGGATTTTCCAACAGATTTTCTGGCCAAATCTCTGAAATTTCTGAATCTTAATTTCAATCTATTTGAAAAACTAGCAAACTTTCTTTTCCAGCCTGTTTTCTTTGTTGCTTTTGTTCTTTTTAATGATGTAGTTGGTTTTATGGTATGAGATGCATTTGAAATGGATGATGCATTAGAAATCGCTGGATGATAATCAGTAAATGCCATTCTTTTATTTGGTTTATTGAGATCTATAGGAAGGTGAGGTTCGAGATCATTTGCACTATCTTCCTCAATGCTTGATGCTAAAATGGTCATGTTATGGGCTGTTGGTACTGTAAATGTAGTGAGTGATTCTGAATTTGCAGGGGTTCCTTGTTGAAAATTACCAGTAGCGCTGAAATTTGCAGGGTCAATTTGTCTTATTATTATTTTTGGAGATTTAGGTCTTGAACGTGGAGCAGGTGCTACGATTCTATTATTATAATGCGTATTTGAGGCCGCAATATTATTAGCAGTAGACTGCTCTGGAATTGTATTTAACTGAGGATTGTTAGATTTTTTGATGTTGCGTGAGACCTGACTGCTTCCAGAGTCAAAAATGTCATGAACCAGATAGCTATTATTTGTTGAGTATGATTGAGATGCTGATGTAGAGGTAGAGAAAGACGAAGGAATTGTTCTTCTAGAAGGTGATGAATTTGAATGTATATTAGTTTGTTGATTGATAGATGGTTGTGGATGTGAGATGCTTTCAGAATAACTTGAGCTAGAAGATCTTTCTACACTAGCCGGATAAGTATGTGATGAGGTACTGCCAGTGTGTGATTTAGTGGAATTTTGGGAGCCAGAAGAGTAGCCGTGTTTTTGGTCCATATATTGAGAATATGTTACCGTCCCAAGTCGCAATTGAGGCATTCTAAATTGAGTTTATTTTTAAATATCTTTCGACAAAACAAAATTGAGTTTAACACTGCCAACAATTTCATAAAAACCTTTAACCCCATCCTGGAAAACTGGCGGCCTTTATAACTATTATAAGGGAATGTCTAATTTTAGACGGGTGCGTTATGCGATTACCCTGGTTGATTAAACGCCCGCCAGAACAGAAAAACTTACAGGAGAGACACAGACAGGTAGGTATCCAGCCATGAAAATTAACATCAATGACAGGGCGAGTGATTGATCTATTAAATAAAAATGATTCACAATGTCAAATCAAGGGTTCTAGAACTATGGCCGAAAAAGAAGAACATCATCTGGTATCAACTCCCATACAGGGAGACATAGAAAATCCGGATGAGGATAATGAAAAAATAGTAGTGGATGAAGAAGAAAAGCCACAGGCATCTCTGAAGATCCCTTCAGGAATGGATCGCAAAGTACGCAAATATTGGAATCAACGTTATTCTTTGTTTTCTAGATTCGATGAAGGCGTCAAAATGAACACTGAGTTGTGGTACAGTGTTACTCCTGAATCGATTGCAATCTTTCTAGCATCGTTTGTTAAATGTTGTTTACCCAATGCGAAAGTGGCCCTTGACTTATTTTCTGGCGGTGGTGGCAACACAATTCAGTTCGCCCTTCAATTTGAAAAATGCGTAGGAGTAGATATTAATAAAAGTAATATTAAATGTGCGAGTCAAAATGCCAAGGTTTATGAAGTGGATTCAAAGTGCGAATTTTTGAATCTCAATTGGCAAGAATATAGTAAAAGTGATGATAATCTAGAAAAGCTTAAAAATGACCATAACATTGATTTTGCTTTTGCAAGTCCGCCTTGGGGTGGCCCAGGTTATAAAAAGTTTCAAGACTTTGATTTAAAGCAGCTTAAACCTTTGAACTTAGAAAAATTGTTGACATCAATGTTTAAAATTTCAGATCATGTCATTTTGTTCTTGCCGAGAAACTCCGACTTGATTCAATTATCAAAAGTTACGGCTAAACTATTGGGAAGAGAAGCAATGGCAAGAGTGTTGATAATTAGAGCAAATGATCGTCCTAAGGGTATACTTTGCTTTTGGGGTAAAAATTTTATGGTGCAAGAAATGAATAATCAGGTTAACTTACATGATCCGGCTATGTATCATGACGATCAAAACTATGAATATGGTGACGGTCAAAATTATGATTACTATGCTGGGGATGATGTTGACTACGATGCCCAAGGATACTATGGTAATGAAGAACATGGATATTATGATAATAACTATGATTCTGAAGAGCATGTGTATCATGCGGAAGAAGATATTGATTATGGTTATGAAGAGCATGCCCTAGGTAATGAAGAAAATCGCACTCAAAAGCATGATTCTAGTGTAGATTCTGATTCCCAAAGCCGTAATTCATTTCCCGATGAAAATACTGAACCAGAATCTCAAATACATGGTTCTTTTGATGAAGGAGATAAAGAGTCTAGCTCTTAGTATCAACAGCTTTATGAAAGAATGAAATAGAGTCTATCATATCATAGAGTCTTGATGTCTCTGATATTATCATATCAGCCCTTGCCACTTTTATCACCCTTATTGCTAACATTTCAGCTGAAACGTTAGCTACTATCATTTTTATTTCTTTTGCAGTTCTTGCGTTACATATGCTTTCCTATTTCAATCATTTTATTTTTTATTATTTTTGCTATTTTTATGTTGCTACGATTAATGTTTTTTAATATTATAATTTTTCAGTATGAGATCTATATTTTAAGCGCCCTGGAAAGGCCATATCATATATATCTCTAGTATTTTAACAATTCTCGATCTTATTAACTTGCTAATTTAATTATTATTATTATTATTTTTCAGTCGGTCATTAATATGTAAATACTGCTCATAAAATTTGTCTGCAATTTATTCTCTTTCTCTCACAGACCCAATTTTTTCTTCTTTTTCTGTTGCATATATGCAGGTCCCGTATGTGATGTGCACAGTGCGCAAATCAAACACCGACACACTCTCTATAATAGGTAGTTTAGTCAAAAAAGCTTATGACGCTAAAAATCTTGAAAAAGTCACACACTAGACAAATATAAGTCAAATTAAAAGCCTTATATGAACAAATTATATACAAAGTAAACTCTAATGCCGATTTAAATAGACCGATAAGAGGCACTAAAGACAAACTCAACTTTATTATTAATTATACTGTGATCATCAGAAACAATAATTTTTCCTTCTTTTTTTCTTTTTTTTTTTTTTTTTTTTTTTTTTTTTCAGATCTTTTGAATCTTAATTCATATTATGTGTGTATAAATGGTCATGGTTTTCATACAAATTAAATCAATCAAGAATGGAATGCTTGGGAATATTGATAAGCCAAGTTTCCCAAATAATTGTTCTCATGTTCCTTTAATACACCGAGACATAGCTTCCCATCAGGAAGTTCTAATTTTTGTATTGCTCTTTTGATCTTTTCTTGTCCTTTTTCTTCTTTTCCTTTTTCTCCTTCTTTTTTTCCATCATCTTCCTCCTGGCCTTCAATGTAAGTGATCTCAATTAAATAACCTTTATCAACTCCTCGTACGGAACATTTTACAGTTCTGATTATAAATGAGTCAAATTCATCCAATGTCACTTTATATGCTCTGCCTCCTTCTCCTTTGAGTGTTTGTAAACTTTGCCACATTGCATTGAGTCTCGATTGTAAGATCCAATCAAGTTTCTCATAAACTCCGGTAGAACATCCGCTTTTCATCAATTCCGATCCAGCAGAGCGGTCATAATTGAATATGCTCAAGGATTTGAAGTCTATTATTGATACGGATTTTAACGGCTCATAAGAAAGATTCAATGTACACATTGTCTTATTATTGTTGTTGTTTAGTTTGTTATTTTGGGTGGCATCTATAATTTGATTGATGACTGGGTTTGTACGATACAACCTGAGCTCAAAGGACCATTTATCTAATAAAGTGGGGATTTCATTAGTTATTTTATCATGAATTTGTGATATTGTACTAATTGAAGGACTTTGTAAGAATAATACACTATAATAAAATTGATTAAGTTAGTTTAATTGATCTAAAAGCTCATTGGAAATGAAAAAATAGAAATACAAAGATAGCAAAAAAAAAAAAAAAAAAAAAAAAAAAAAAGCATTCCATGAATTATACTATATATATATGAAAGTCCCATATATATGTCCATTACGTACCCTGAAGTGGGCATTTCGAAATGAAGAAGAGGATATAGTAAAATTAAATCTTGTCAGTGTTTTCTAAACAAAAGGTAGTCAGTCACCTCTGCTCTCTCTACCTTGAACGCGTTTACACGAGAAGATTTAAAAAAAAAAAAAAAAAAAAAAAAAAAAAATTGCGTTTAGTAATTTGTGTGTTTGTGTGTATCATATCTATCTGTTTTACTGATTCTTCAAAGATTAATGGTTTCAATAATATATTTTATGATTTTTTCGATAAATGAAATAAAAGAGATTCTATAATTTTTCTGTGTCGTCAAAGTAAAAACAACAAAGAAAGATGAAAAAAAAAGAAAAAAAAAGAAAAAATAACAATAAAAAAACATTTCATGTTGGAAAGTATGTATACCTATCTTTACTCAAGATACAAAACCTCAATACAACCGGTTAGACCCATCTTTCCAAGACAAACCCAAACTGAAAATGTTTAAAAAATTAAATACAAAAATCGAGAACAGAGAAAAAAAAAAAAAGAAAAAAATTATAAATGGATACTCAACCCAAGAGAGTGATGCAAAACTACTTTAAAAGAAAAAAGATAAAATTAAAAAAAATCAATCAGCAATAACGAAAACAACTCGGTAAAAATAACAGTAAAACCATAAAAACTTCATGAGGCCTTTATGTGTTAGGGTTGTTGTTTGTTGGTTTTTTGTTTTTTTATGTTTTTTTGTTTTTTTTTTGATATATATAAATGAAACATTTTATTTTGTTTTTGTTTCAAGCACAGTTTTATTTTTTGATTTTCTTTTTCTCCAAATATGCAATATGTGCCTCGGATTGGTCAACTTGAGTATGTTTGTGATGTTGACCTCTGTATAATTTTTTGCCGCCACTAACGTCGTCCTCAAAATCATCTTCGTAACATTCATCAACACTATTTATCCAAGGATCTTCAAATACTTCTTCTATATTACAACGGAAGGCAGGTGCCAACTCTACCATCTTACCGATAACTGCTCTGGAATATTCAGGTAAAGCATTCAACAATCTACCAGCACCTGTAGTAGGTTTGGTTTTATCAGAGCCATTATTGTTTGTTGAAGTTGAAGAACTTTGAGCCTGCTGTGTTGGCGCAGTTTTGTTGTATTTAGTTTTGCCTGAAGATGATGATTCTGGTGTTGTCAATGGTGTATCTTTTGAGCCATTCTTTTTGTTGTTATCAATACTCAAATTGTTAATATTTGCCAACTCTTTTTCAGGTGCCAAGCTTTCTTCTGATGCAATAGTCATTAAAGAATTATGAGAAACAGGTGTATCTCTTACTTTCTTCAACATTGAATTTAAAGATTCTGTACCATCACCTCTAGTGGCAAATAGTTTGAAACTCTGATCTGACAATTTCGGAACTTTCCAAGGAAATTTTCTCAATGTCATACAAGAATATATAATAGCGGCTGACCAAATATCAACAGGTCTTGGATCATATTTCTGAAACACCACTACTTCTGGAGCTAAATATGGATCACTACCAACAATTCCACCAGCTTCAAGAATCTTCTTGCTAAAGGGGTAGGTGAAAACCACTGAACTACCGAAATCAATAACTTTAACAATACCACTCTCAGTGATACAACAATTATCCAATTTTAAATCACGATGAGCAAGACCCATAGAATGTAAATATCTGACACCTTTTAAAATTTGTTTGAAACAACAATCAACTTCATGAGAAGACATTTTACCACTCATGACAATTGCAAATAAATCAAATTCACAGTACTCCATAACTTGATAAATTTTATCATTTTCATAACAAATTTCAATTGTTTCAATGATATTAGTATTTTTCAAAGTCGAACCAATACAAAATTCTGATGTGATCTTCTTCGTATAGTCTTTTTTAGTTTCAGTAGCAAATCTTGCACGGAATTCTTTGACTGCGTAAACCTTTTTGTCAAATTTTCTTTTAATAATTCTAACTGAACCACCTGCTCCGGCACCAAGACTTTCACTCATTTTATCGTATCTTTTGCTGAATGGTAAAGTTTGTTGTTCTTGTTGTAATACGCTATTAGTACTCAAAGTGGAGTTTTGATTAGTGTATAAATTTGTAACTGAGTTTTGTTTACTACTTGATAAATTAAAGGCCGGGGAGACAGGTGAACTATTATAACTGTTATTACCACCATTAAAACTTCCTGTATAACCGGTAGTATTAACTGTGGAATTTGTTTTCTTTGCACTGATGCTGATTGCATCTGAGCCTGAAGTAGTCTTTCTTCTTGTAAAAAATTTTTTAAGATCATGTTTAGAAGAGCGACTTTTCAATGATCTTCCATTAGAATCGTCACCCAAGTAAGGTGAAGGAGAACTTGGATCAATAGCGTTATAATCGTTGTTGGAAGCTAATGTGTTGTTTGTAGCTGGAGAATTCACATTGCTTAATGAATAACTAGAGTTTTTTCTGGACAGTTTGAAAAAATTAGATAATGACGCCATACTAGAATTTCTACTCAAGGGGCTGCCGCCTGGACCATTTTTCATTTCGCTATTTGAATAATGGATCGAATTCATTTTTGATTTAGTAATAATAAATCTTGCATCAATCTCATTTGAACTGATATCAGCAAGCTTTGGAGAAGATATGTGATTACTGTCAATCACATTACCGTTGATAGGAAAGCTAAAACCTTGGGCTTCATATGCAGATTGGGTTGGACTAGTATAGTTTGATTTATTACCGCTATAAGGGGCAGAATAAGGTATTGAGGATGATAATGGAGAGTAAGATAGTTCGCTATTCCCATATTGAGAACCATTTGAACTTCCTTGTCCTCTAGCAACTCTTCCGTGGTATGGAATATAAGTGATTGTACTCACACTACTTTGATGATAAGATGAATTATCACTGCTACAAACAGTAGCAGACGATTTTCTTCCTACTGGAACAATACTATTATCATCATCAGCAAAAGGGCTAAGTGTGTGAATTTCTCTTGATTTTGCGTTTGATGAATATGTGGCTTCAGAATCATTTTTTTGAGAAAGAAGAGATTGATGCTGGTTACTAAAATGATCATTTGAAGAATATATAGGCTCAGAATCTAATTGTGGCTTTGGATCAAAATCTCTAACGTTAACACTGAAGTTTAAATTTGACTTGATCTTTGTTTGAGATGAATTATTTGAATTCAAGGCTTGAGCGAGAGTGTGACGGGATGTTCCGTTAATTTGAGAGCTTGATGAAGAATTGGACAATGATGGTGATTGATTTTCATCTTTATTTGTGTTATTGCCTTGGATTAACCTTGTCAAAGACGAGGTTGAACGAGCTTGAGTTTGGATATTTGCCTTTTCCATTTCCTGGTGCAAACAATTTTTTTTATTTATTTCTATAACGATTAGATTATGTTTTCAAATTTGGCTGTTTTCAAATTTGGCTTATCTTTAATCAATGCAAATTTAAATTATTTTGTGAAGCTTGCAATGCAATTTTTTCGATCAATACTTTTTTGAAACAAAATGAATTATAATTCATTAACAATCAAATGTTAATAGTAGATCTTATAAATGAAATATGGATTTAAAAAAAAAAGAATATAACAAGAAATTAAAAATAAAGATGAAAAAATAAATGAGAGAGAGAAGCGAAATCTAAGATTGAAAATGGAATTTACAAAGTACAGCAATTGATCGATATATGCGAGAAAGCGGAAGTTTGAAATTAAATTAATTGAGATCGCTTCTTTGCCATAGACGGAGAATTGTTAGTAATAGATTATGGGAGAAAGCGGAAGCAAGGTTTTAGATTTATTTGCCTTAAGTTTTCACTGAATTTTTGATTTTGATTATCTGATACCAGAAAAAAAAAAAAAAAAAAAAGGTTGATTACAAAAATGAAATAAAAAAAAATTAATTAACTAAATTATTGATTTAAAACAAAAAAATTAAAGAAAACAAAAATACTTGAAGATTTGAATTAAAAAAAAAAAAAAAAAAAAAAAAACAGAAGGTGAGCAATTTGTTTTTGAAGAATCCGAAGGTTTTTTTTCTTATTTTTTTGTTTCTTTGCCTCTTTGATAATGTATCTTGATGCAAATGAATGTACAATGATGTTAATTATCGAGGTTGATTGATGTATTTCTATGTTTATATCTGCCTACATATGTGCTACTTACAGTAATTCTTCTCCCACCTGTACATTTGGATCGAAAAATAAGACTGCCCAACGTTTTGTATAAATAGACTGATTTCATCTCATGAAACCCCCTTATTAATTTCCTGTTTTTCTTATTATTATGAAATCTTTCCCAGCAAATCTTTATCCATTTTATCATGAGCTCTATCTAAGCTTGCTTTTCTATATCTTTACATGGAATTATATCCTTGTTGACATTCTATTTTTTTTCTATCATCGCAAATAATATAAGCCACATCTGGAAAATCCACCATAGAATATTCATTTACTATGTGGAAAAGCCGGCTTTACAGACTCTGTATAAAAATAAAAATAAAAATAAAAAAAAAAAAAAAAAAAACTGTAACTGTATGTATTGTTCTGACACTATTTAAGATCGAATCTATCGAATCGTGTTAGACAATAATACAGAATCTTTAGATATATAATAGTTGACAAAATTTTCTTCGAGTTAAATTTCTGAAGTTGAAGAGCTTCAAATTAAGTTTATGAAAGGAAATAAAAAGCTCCACAATGTGCAATTTATTTATTACCTTGAGTAGGGGGTCAGATTTGTTCAAAAAATTGATACAAGTATATTGTTCTTAATTTTATTATCACAAAAACCTGTACATTTAAAGGATCATACAATAAACTGAAAAAGAGGAAAAATGTATGGTTCATAAATTCTGTAACCTTTTCTACAAATTTAACATAGATTGAACTTTTCAGTATTTTCATCGGCTTGTCTGTAATGTTAATTTTTTTTTTTCACAATCACAAAGATTATTACATTGAAAGAGCCTTTTTACGGACGAATTTTAAGAGGGACAAAAACTTTCGCCTGTAAGAAAACAAACCCCAATGACATTACTGATATAATAAATATAAAAAAATAAACCCCTCAAGAATAGTGAGTTTAAAAAGAAAGAAACCATTGAAAGAATATTAATCTACAAGTCCCATTTTTTTTTTCCTTTTTTACAATCGCATTACACATTGAGTTTGTGATTTCAAGTTTATGGGCTTGAGATTTTAAACTATATAACTGATTATTCTATATTTTTAACGACCCAGGACCAGAGAGTTGGGGTGCATGCATATTACAGTCATGTAAGTAACCTTTCTTGAAGGTGAGAGGAAATCTGAATAGTGTCTACTAAGGGCGTTTGCCCTTGAGTGTGGGAGCCCAGATTATTCGAAACGATTTTCTTTTTTTTTTTTTTTTTTTTCAACACAGAATACTAGATATATATAAAATTTTCTATTATACTAGATTTATATTAAAATCTATACTTATGTTATATAATTTGCTATAATGGGGAAAATCTTCAATAGATGAAAATAAATTTGGTTTCAACTTTGTTTCGTAAACCCTTTTTTTTTTTTCACATATTCAAATGATTCGTACATTTATGAGCTAAGCTGTTTACTAAATAGAGGGGAAAACCTAACAAGAAGTTCAATTTTTGCTAAATAAAAAAAATCAATGGTAAAATTGATATTAACGATTATATCAATGAGACAAACCCCTCAAAGTATAATCAAATAAAATCAAGATAATAAATCAAAATAAGTTGTTTTTTTTTCGACACGTAAAACTAGATTTATATTAAAATCTATACATATGTTATATAATTTGCTATAACGGGGAAA
>JASTUB010000213.1:0-27711 GCA_031124825.1 Saccharomycopsis vini
AAAAAAAAATTTCTTTTTTAAAAATAAAAAAATATTTTTTTTTTTTTTTTAAAAAATTGGGTTAGTTTTTCTTTCCCCCACCCTTCTTTCTTTTTTTTTCTTTTTTTTTTTTTTTTTTTTTTTTTTTTTTTTTTTTTCGTTCTTTTTTTCCTTTTTTTTTTTTACATTTAATATAGTGGTAGTAATAGTAAGAGTTAGTAGTAAGTAAGTTCGTCCGTTGTGGGAGTATTTTTGGAAGAATTACATAAGGCACATATTGTAAACCTAAAAAAAAAAATAAAAAACTAAAAATTAAAAAAACACGAAAAAAAAAAAAAAAATACACGAAAATTATGTCGCTTGTTTCGATTCAAACAAGCATAAATCATCTCATATTATGAAGAACTCACTTCAAAACAACCTCAGGAATAGCGCTTTGTCAAAAAAAGATATTGATAGCATTGTTACTAAGATAGCTCAAGATGAAGATCTAATTCTAGACAATTCCCTCTTCAATGATAACGCAATCGACGATATAGATCCAGAGTTTTTGAATGACCAGTTTGATTTGATGAAGCTGAACATCTTCAAAGCAGAAAAGTCAACACATTACTCTCTGGAAAGTGAAGTAGAGGAAGAGGAAGAAGAACAAGAACAAGAACAGGAAGAACAGGAAGAAGAACAAGAACAAGAAGAACAGGAAGAACAAGGACAGGAAGAAGAACAAGAACAAGATATTAAATCTGTGAATATAAAGAAAGGATCGCTGTCCAAAAACTCAAATGAAAAAAGAAAACAAAAAACTACCACAAAAAAATTAAAATCACCGATTACAAATAAATGGGTCCAACTATTTATAGTGGTGACGCTAACGGCAGCTATTAATCTTTGCTATTTTGCATTTTATTACAACCTGAATTTAGACATGCCGGATATTACATCCAGTGATCTTAAGCTGTATCTTAATAACAGGTTTTCGAAAATCTCTCAAGATATAACTTATTTGAAAGATAGAGAGGCTCATTTTGAAGGTTTCAACACAAAGTTAACTAATATGGACAAAACTATCAATGACTTACAATTACAGAACAAAGAATCTGTCAAAAAAATTGAGTCAAACCTCGACTCAAAGTTCAAAAATATTGATAAACAACTTTTGAAGCATAGCGGTGAATTCAAGAAAGTTGAAAAGCGCTTGAATGACTTGCAACTCCAAATTAAGAAAACAGCAAAAGATTTTGTCTCAAGAATCGATCTGAGTTCAGAATTTACCAAATATCTAGATTCTAGACTTCCTCAATACTTACCAATCATAAAAAATGCAAATAATAATTTCACAGTAATACCGGAATTTGAGTCTTACTTGGGCCACCTAATCGAGAACTTTGTGAAAAATGCTACTTCAACACATATTAAGATTGACCTATCAAATTATTTCGATAAGTTTTTGAATGATAACAATATTAATTTGATTAATTTGCAGAACTCTTCATTAGGGAACTTTGTTAAAAATCAAGTAATACATAATATCGACTATGATGTAATAGCGTCCAAAATAATTGATCAAAAAAAAGTTTCATTAAATAAAGATAACGATGATAGGTTAATCATTGATTCGACAACAGAACTTGTGCTATCTCAATTGATTAAAAAAACATTGAACAATATGGAAGAACAAAACAATTCCCGTAAAGTTACCAAGTTTAATTATGCAGACTTTGGAAATGGTGCAAGGATTATTCCTGAAACGGTTTCTGCGTTTCAGTCATTTAATATTACTGATTTATATCTTGAACAAAAAAAACACAAATCTAAAATTTCCTCAAAACTTAAGAGTTTGATATTGAGAAGCAAATCAGACCCAATCAAGCATTCAGACGAAAATTTAGTCCTCAACACCTATCAAGCCATTTTACCAAATGCAATGATTCCAAAAGATAATTATCCAGTGAACGATGGTACAAAAACAGGTCTTAAAACTTTTGCAATTAAGCTTCCTCAACCTATTTATCTAAACGAAATTGTAATTTCTTATCCAAGATTTGCAGATAATCCCTCTCTTATTTTCTCGGCACCAAAAAAGATTAGTATTTGGATTCAATTGAAGAATCCCGAGCAGGATTTAAGTAAATTGAGAGATTATTTATTCGACATCACAAGACAACAATATGAAGATAAATATGTAATTAACATGGAAAAATTACAAAAGAATATCAAAAATAATAATGGAAAAGAGGATGATAAAACCAATGAAATCCCAATGAAGAGATTAAAAAGCGAGGAGGAAATTATTTATGAAAAATTTTACGAGTCAAATTTCAATTTATTCATGCAAAACTATATCAAGATTGGATCAATGACGTATGAATATGATATTTCTTCATCAGAACCTTCTGTTAACAATGTGAAAGAAAACTTGCAAAGCAATTCTCATGATAACAAGCTAAAACGAGGAGGAGGCTTTATTAATCAAAAATTTCCATTGATTAACTCAAATTTCAAGAACTTAAAAATTAGTACGAGTGCAATTTTTTTTGCAATTGAAAGTAATTATGGAAACGATAAATTTAACACTAATTTGTTCAAAGTTAAAATACATGGAGTCAGTGATTTTGATTTGTACTGTATGAAAGAATTATTACTTCGTGATAGAATTGAAGGGGACATTTATGGAGATTTTATTTCTGGTGAACATGGACCTACAAATTCAAGCAATTATGACAATGATTTGGTTAAACTAGAACAAATGTTTAATGAGAAGTACGTTAAAAATTTGAAGTTTGATGAGATTTATGAAGGAGAAGCTAGAAATCAGAATACGTTTGATAATATCTATCAAAATGATCTAAAAAATTCCCAACAGGATCGTTTGAAAAGCTCAACAGAACCAGAATTAGAATCATATGTTGTCGAAGATGATGGATCAATTGATTATTTTTGACTTCGATTTGTCTACTTAGATTATTCTTGTAAAAAGATTTAAAACAAAGAAGATAAACATAAGAGACTATGCATAATAATCCTTGTTTATGCATTATTGGAATGAACATCATCGGCACAGAGATGCACTTCTACTCCACTCAAGTTGATGAAACTAGAACTCGGTAAATAAGCCAGTAACATGTACATATTATATCTCACAATTATTATATTACATTTTCTTTTTTATTTTTAATTTTATCTTCATTTTTTTTTATTCGCTTTTGTTTGTTCTGGGTCTCTTTTTTCTCTCTCATTTGCATTGATGTTTTTTTTTATTCATATTGAATTGCATGATAGGATAATTAGTGAATTGCTTTGGTAAGGAATGTCCTAAACTTGATATAATCTAATGATTATATTTTTTTCATATATATATGCTATCAACTAATATTCAACATGCAGTTCGATTGCAACTCAGGAGGACCCATTTTTTTTTTTTCTTTTTTTTTTTTTTACCCTTTTTTTGTGCGATAACCACACAGGTAGATAATTTAATCATATCTTCTGCAACAACAAAAAATTAGAAACATTGTTTCTTAATTATTTTGAAGTCACGGCTCTATTATAATTTAAAACGGAAAACCATCGAATACCGCTTTGTTTTTGCCTTTTATTTGCCTTTAAGTAACCATGATCGAGATAGCTTTACAAGGAAAAAAAAAACAATACATGGTTGATAGATCTAGTATCGCATAGAGCTAATCATGGAATGTAGAGCACATACCTTTTTTTTTTAATTTTTGGATTTGACTTCAAAAAGTTTACAATGTGTTCCCACTCCACGACAATATACGGTAAGAAAGAACCCCCCCTGAATAAATAGATATATGAATTAAACGTATCTTCGCATGCCTGCTTGATGGAGTATCTTCAAGTCAAAGGACCGACAAAAAAAAAAAAAAATTTATTGGTCTGATATGGTTGATCATGTTCATATAAACAGTGCGAAGCACGTGCAGCTTATTTGAATTCGTATACTAGATTGACTATTATTTATAGTATATTTTGTGCATAATTAAGAGCCAAAATATAATTATAATAAAATAAAGCCGAAAGAAATGATCTTTCCTATTCAGAAATTATGATTTGACTCAGATCAGTCTAGGAGTACTCAAAACCAAAACCTCTTATTGAGCCTTTTTTTTTTCTTTTTTTCCCAGTCTCTTCAAGTAATATAAATATCGGCTCAAATGTCTTTCTATAATCTGAAATTATGGTTATTTTAGAAGAAAAATATATCATTATCAAACATTTGATACTATAACAACTCTATTCTTCTATCTTACCAGTCATCAATTTATTCCATAAACATGCCTTGCGAATCCTGTTCTACTTGTGACAACGGTTGTGGTTGTGCTGACTGCCCACAAACTAAACAAAATGTCAACAGCTTGATCAATTACAATGAAGGTGATGCTAAATGCTGTCCACAATGCACTTTCAAAGATGGTGAGTCTCACTCTTGCTCCAGCTGTCCCCATTAATGGAATGGACTAATATCAATTGCCTATAGAAGAGTTTTATTTGCTGCTTCAAGATGATTTTTAATAAATTGGTACGAGTTTACGATTTTTGGACTGCTTTTTTTTTTCCTTTTCAATTTCGTCTCTATTTATATAAATCTAAATATTTATATATTTCATTTTCTTTTTTTCTTTTTTTTCTTTTTTTTCTTTTTTTTCTTTTTTTTCTTTTCTTTTCTTTTTCATTTATATAATTCATATATCAGTTATTTCTGATAATTTGAGGATTTTGTTTTTTTTTCTTATTTTCTTTTTCTATTTTGTTTTTCATTTTTTTTTTCTTTTTCTATATTTTTTAAAGAAAGAAATTATGATATTTTCATAATGAGATTTTTTTTCTCTCAATAAGATAAAAAATGTAATATTGTTTCATACTAGTAATGTCAATTACTATAACAATTTTTGTGAGAGACAACCAACCATTTATTTATTTATTAATTTATATTGGAGAATCTTGCGGTCCTTCGTCGCGCGCAAAGTAAAATGTTTTTGGCACAAAATTTGGCACAAAAATAAACAAAAAATTCCCCCAAAAAATATCAAAAAAATCAATAGAATTCATTTCTTAATAACAATCTCTGTTTTGTTTTCTTTTTTTTTTGATATTTTTTTTCTTTTAGTTTCCATTTATCATTGATATCAATTATATGTCTGTCTGATATCTCATTGGCTTTGAAAATCACTATTTCAATTTGTTGATTACAACAACAGTATCTAGCCCGAACATATACATCACAAAAAAAAATAACAAAAACCCTGAAAAATCAAAATAAAAAAATAAATAATAAACAACCGGAATTTTTAATTGGAATTATCTCAAATACATATTTACAAAATTTATGAAACCCGTTTTTTGATTATTCTGATTTTCTTTTAGTTTCTCATTCAATCTTTTTCACCTTTTTCATTTTACATATTTATTTGAGATTTATTTATTTATTTATTTATTCATTTATTTTTTTATTTATTTATTTTTATATTTTTATATTTTTTTTTTTTCGAATTTGTTTATTTGCTGGCGTTGTGTTAGATCCGTTTTTTTTTTTTTTTTTTTTTTTTTTTTTTTTTTTTTTTTTTTTTTTTTTTTTTTTTTTTTTTTTTTTTTTTTTTTTGTTTTTTGATTTTTTGATTTTTTTTTTGAGGAGGCGAAAACCAAATTCAGAAAAAAACATTTTTGAGAGGCATTAATATATGGGAAAACAAAGCTAAGCAAAAAAACAACAACAATCCCATTTTGTCAATTGATTCATCGATTGTTTGCTATTATAATATTCTGCTTCAGTTTTGGAAATTTCATCTCATCATTTTTAATTGGCTTATATTATAACTTCAAAAAATGGATTCCAATGCTGTGAGCCAAATAGGGCAAGCATTGTCAGTAGTTCATTCACCAGGCTCAACTAACCAAGACCGTCAACAGGCCCAGGAAGTAAGTCAATCCTCTTTTTATTCTTTCAATTTACACTGATTTTAAGTGTGTATATCGACTCTTATCTTATTAAAACGAATCACCTACTAACAATGTCTCGCTGATATAAAGTTTCTCAATAAAGTGGAAGAAGAAGAAGAATCTCCTTTTTGGGGTTACCAATTAGCTCTACCAGAAAATAATAGAGACCCAACTACTATTTATGTAGTACGTCACTTTGGGTTATCCCTTTTACAAAGATCTGTCCTTAATAATTACGACTCCTATGATTCCCAAAAAGCGTTGGCGGTACGCAGTTGGATTATTGAACTTGCTGGGAAGTTGAACGCCGATGATCCTGTATATTTAAAAGAAAAAATAGCCTCAATATGGGTAGACATCGCCAAAAGATGTTGGGGATCATATTTGGAAGTCATGGCAGAATCAGATCCAAGATCAAGATCAACCAGTAAAAAAAAAATCACAAACGCTGAAAATTCAGAAAAATCTTCTGAAACCGACAAAGACCAACTAAAATTATTAAGTTGGGCAACTATGGACAAAGACATTTTAAATTTATGGAATGGGAATGTAGCTACCAAAGAGTTAAGTCTAATAATTTATCGTACTTTGTTTGAAGATTTATACATCCTTGATGACCCAATTGCCACTAGAAGATCCGGGGCATTATCTCATTGTTGTTCCGAAGTTACAGTCCCAATGCATATTTTAGAAAAATATTACAAAAGAAATGACTACCTAGAAGAAATTAGAGCTGATGAAGAAGGATGGATGGTCAAATGGACAAATTTATTAAGTGAATGTATAGCGAATAGCTCAGATCGAATGAGTATTAATTTCACTATAAGAATTTTGCAAACTTTGAAAACATGTACCCATTGGATAACCACAGAAATATTAATATTGTCAGAGTTATTGCAAAAATTATGCCAATGTTTGATGATCAATCATGTCAAAGTCAAAATCTTAGCAATTGATTGTTTACACGTTCTTTTCATTAGACATTATAATGACGAAAAAGATTTTGAAAAAATAATTGCTCCTGTATTCCAGAAAGACACCATAGAAATGTTATTAAATGTCTATAGGTCCATAAAATTAGATCCAGATGATGTCGATATAGAAGAATATTCTTTGTTGAAAAAATTTGTGGAGTTAGAAGTCACTTTGAGTTCATATTTGGAACCTGTCATAACATCAAAACAAGCATTCAATCCATTTCCTTTACCTGAAACATCTGATATAGCTGGGTATTTGAAATTCATATTA
Source organism: Saccharomycopsis vini (assembly GCA_031124825.1). Taxonomy (NCBI): domain Eukaryota; kingdom Fungi; phylum Ascomycota; class Saccharomycetes; order Ascoideales; family Saccharomycopsidaceae; genus Saccharomycopsis; species Saccharomycopsis vini. The sequence continues at coordinate 7,183 of JASTUB010000213.1, forward strand.
GAAACAACTTTCAATGAAAGTTTAATTATCAGTGGATTATCAACAAACTTATGGATTACAATTTTAAGAATGGATCATTTTACTAAGCATTATCCCCAAATGTTGGATTTGATGCCCAATTTACTTGAAATTGCAGCTAACAAATTGTTACCATATGAATGCTTTGATGAAGATAATGTGGCCCAAAAATTCTTGAGAGTTGATTTTGATTCTCAACCAGAAACATCTTCCTATTTAAACAATTATAAAAAGTCATTGGATGATATCATTAGAATAAGTGTTTGCAGAATGCCAAAATTGGGTTTGGAATGGTTGCAGAATAGATTATCGATGTTTTTCAGTTCAGAATTAGGCTTTCAAGCCCTCAATGGCAAAAAATTTAAATACGACAAAGGCGCCGATGAAGCATTTATCTTAACCATTTCCCAATTAATAATAATAGAGTCAGTTATTAAAGGTATAAGTAGATGGAGAATATGGTATGACAATTCAAAACCAGATAAATCAACTCAAGAAAAAGAATACTTGGAAATGGTTGGAAGTCTTTTCCAAGAACTTTTGCAAGTTCAGTTCCAGGATCCGTTATTGTGCAAGCGTCAAATTCAAACATTAGTCCAATTTACTCCATTAATAAAAGATAACCTCAACTTGATTATCAGCTTGTTACAAAGAATATTGCAATATTTCACTGTGCTGTTACCAGATGATGCATCTGATGAAGAACAGGAACTTTTTAGAGATTTGAGAAGTTCGCTCGGTAGCGAATTGAATAGAATGGCAATCTTAGCTCCGGAGAAAATTGCTCAAAAATATGATGAACTTGAAGATATAATTGGTAAAACTTTGGAATCTTATAACTTGTCAAATCATGATGCAGTATCTTTGAAAAGTTTCTTGCTTTTGCTCAATTTGAAAGGATTACCAATGGAGGTAAGAGAGAAAAAATTTTCATTGATTGTTGATAGTGACCTCGCAGCTTGGGATGATCCAAAGACAATTCAAGGTTTGAATGATTTACATTGGTTTATGGAAAGATTAGGCATCGTAAAGATTGCCGAATATTTTAAAGAAAGAGGTATAACACCGCAAACAAACCTCATTGAAACAGAAATGGATGAAAGAGGTAGAAAGTTGAAAGTTGACTTGAAAAGACAATGGGATCAAGCATTTCCTACAAGGCAAACCAGAGTTTATTTGTTATATTCAATTGAAAAATTGAAACCAGAATCTGAAGAATTCAAATTTATCACTGGGTTATGGAAACCTAAGATTGTCCCAAAAATTCCCCATGTTTTAAAATTAATTAGCCAAATTCAGAATTACCATGATCCAAATAAATGGTCGGATTTACCTGTTGAAGTTCAAGCTTTTGTTAAACAGAGTGTTGCCGAGAGATTCTGGCACATTGGGATTTCTACTAAATCTAAAGAATCTTACATGGAAGAAAATGTTAAAGCAGCAAAAACCTTGAGGGACTTTGCAGACTCTGTAGGTCACATTATTAGATATACAAGAGAATATGCATTTTTAATTATTGGTTCTGCAACAATGTTAGGAGATGTAATATATTCGATTCCAAATTTTTGCACAATGTTATGGGATGCAGTTGCAGGCGATACAATTGGCATTACTCCACATTCATGGAAACATATGCTTCAGTCGTGTCTTAGACCAGTAATTCAGAATTGTCCTGAAAATTATGCAGATACATTTTTGATGGAAATATTATCATTATGTATTCCAGTACTTGATAATTTTTTGATTGAAAAATGGGCAATAGTAGAGAAAAATGGTTTTCAAGGGGATGATTTAGGAGATGATGAAGAGTTATCCAACGAAATGATGTTTGAACATATCATTAGACAAATAACTGCCTTATGTTCAAGAATATTGATTGATGTTGTCGGACAACTCAGTTCAAAAGGACAAATAATGTTGAATCGAAAACAAGAAATATTTAGAAAAGCTATTTTGAATAACAAAGTTGTACTAGAAAATGTTATTCAGATGGTTTATCATATTTTATGCTTCAGAGATTCTAAGTGTTGTTATAATATGGTATTGATATTCCGTGGGTTGATGAGTGAATTGTTGACAGCTCAAGACAGTGACACAATAGACCGTTGGTTATGTGAAGATGTCATGAAGAAATTGATTAGCTTCTTGAGTGATCCATTTTATCTGGAGGTTTCTCAAGATATTTCTTTATTAATTTGTGAAATTTATATTCCAATGAGAAATAAATTGAATGACACTCCGAGAAAAATATTACAACATTGTTGTGGATTGAGCGATCGTGCAATTGAAAATATGGAAAAACTATTAAGCTGTTGTAAAAATGGAAGACAACAAGCACATGTGATGCATCAAGTGATTATCAGCAAGCAAAATGAATCTTTTCAAAAAGAGCAAAGAAAAAGGGCTATTATAAAAAGGCAAAAGAAGAAACAAACCGATTTATTGGATAAATCCTTATCTGAAGATCCAAGTGAGGGTGGAATATTGGGAAATTTGTTTGGTTGAAGTTATGATTTTTTTTTCTTCATGAAAATCCCTTTCATTTTATTTTTTTCTTCTTATTATTATTGTTATTATTATTGTTATTATTATTCCGTTACGCTCATATTTTTTTATCATCAACTGTGATTTCTTTTTGTTATTAATATATTTTTTTTTTTTTTTTTCATACAATCGCAAAAAGATTTCTTTTTTTTTTTCTCTTTTTTTTTTTCTCTTTTTTTTTTATTTTATTTGCCTCTTTTTTTTTTTTTCTTTTTTGATTCATCATATGTTTTATATCATTTTTGTCCATTTACTTTATAATTATTAGTTTATATTTTTCCTATTATCTTTATTATTACTGTTGTTTACGACAAGGGTTACAAGTATTTCATTTCACTGTTTGTGATGGACACAATAAAAGAAAATTCAAAAAAATTTGTCATAAGTATTTCAATTATACCAAACAATTATTGTAATAATTAGTAATGGAAGTTCAATATACTATACTTCATGGTACATAAATTTATAAAAGTTATATAATACAAGTCAGCTTATTTCAAGTATATTGAAGAAATGCTTTTTATAAAAAAAAAAAAAAAAAAAAATAAAAATTTTATTTTAAAAGAAAATGTGCAAGGAAAAAAAAAAAATAAAAAATGAAAGAGAAGCAGGTTGAAGCTTGAAATTTAAACACTGTTGATATTCAAGAAAGATGAAAACTTTAGTACCTAGTCGTTCCAAGGATATAGGGGATGTTGGATTGAGAAAAAAGTGGGGCTTTCGCAAAACTGAATGTCATTTTTATATTTCTTTTTGGTTACCTTTGCTTCAATTATTGATTCAATACAATCATATTATAATTTATATTCATGACAAAGATAATAACAATGATAAATAAAAATAATAGTTAAAATAATAAGTGATAAAAAATAAATAAAAATAAAAAATAATAGTAATAATAATAAAAAGTAAAAACTGAGAAGTAAAAAAATGAAGCCGCAGAGTGAATAAAATCAAAAGAGGTAGAAAAGATAGCACGACCATCTATTCTCCTTCTTATTTTTTTAATTCTCTTTTTTTTTTTTTTTTTTTTTTTTTGTTTTTGTTTTTTTGTAGAAGACAAGGAAATGTAAGATTACAAAATAAATAGACAGATAGAGAGAGGGAGAGAAAGATGAATGAATAAAAAGATGCTAAGGATGAAGGAAATGAAGCAATGGATGAATGATTAATGAATGAAAGAATAAGTCAAGACATTAGACACATTATAGATATAAACCCAGCCATAAAACAATCATACCATAAACTTACTATTATCTTATTCATTTAAGACCAGCACGCATATAACGGCCAACAACAATACAATGGTCTCTTTCATAAGGTTCCAAGGTCAATTGTTCCAAAGGTTTTATTTTTTCTTCTCTCAATTTTTGAACTTCTCTAGCAAAAACTGTTTCAGCATCGACAGTAGAATCGATACAATTGGCTTTAATAGAGATGATAACTCCACCTTGATCTTTCAAGAATAAGTGGGAGTTTAAGGCAATAATACGAGCTTGATCAGGTTGAGCAACATCGGCAAAGACAGCATCGACCATTCCAACCAACATTCTGTATTTTTGAGGATGACGAGCATCTTCAATGATTGGAATAACATTTGGTCTCTTTTTGGCCATACCGATCAATTCTCTACCTGGTCTGTGAGCAAATTCAACGGCGTAAACAACACCTTCTGGGCCAACAATATCGGCAACGTGAGAAACAGAAGTACCGGAGGCAGCACCAAGATACAAGACTTTCTTACCTGGAGAAATGGCTAATTCATCAATACCACCCATAACACCGGCAGCCAATTTAGATCTAAATGGATTCCAGACTCTGTATTCGATTTTGGTTGGTGGAACACCTTCTTCTTTAGAAGGTTCTTCAATGCTAATTCTTTTTTCACCGTAAACAGATTCACCAGGAGCAATGTTTTTTGTCACTAACAAATCTTCTTTACCTCTAGCAATAAAGACACCAGCATGTCTATGTGGTTCAATAATAACTTTTTGACCACCTTTAGCACCACCTGGACCGCCTCTACCACCTCTGGCACCACCTCTACCACCTCTGGCACCGCCTCTACCACCTCTGGCACCACCTCTTCCACCGCCTCTACCACCTCCAAATCCACCTCTACTGCCACCTCTTCCACCTCCAAATCCTCCTCTACCACCACCTCTTCCACCACCGCCAAAACTTTTACCACCTCTAGAACCACCTCTAGAACCGCCTCTTGGTGCGCCAAAACCCATTATTAATTATTATTGATATCTATTAAAGACAAGAAATGCAAAGCCGAAATCAAATTCGAAAGAAAGTAAATTAATACTGTTAATCAAGGAAAAAATGCAATGATGAGAGAGCAAAATGTTCTTGATTATATGATTGAAAAGTTGGAATGAAAATAAATTATGACCTGATTGAGTTTTCTTCTTTTATAGAGAATATATACACAAACAAATTCTTTTATTTTTATTATTGTCTTTTAAGATTTATCAATTTATTTTATTTATTCTCAAGAATAAAACTAAAATGCAATATCTAAATTTTGTAAATTGATAATAGATAAAATTGAAAAATTTTTCTAATTTCTTTTTTTTTCTTTTTTTTTTTTTTTTTTTTTTTTTTTTTTTTTTTTTTTTTTTTTTTTTTTTTTTTTTTTTTTTTTTTTTTTTTTTTCCAGTATAATTTTTGACATAGCAGAAGAAAAAAAACAAAAAAAAAAAATTTTTTTTGCGATGGATTAAAGTAGGGTAAATAATGCGCAGCGAGAAGAGAAGGAATTTTTTTTTTTTTGGTGATTCCCTCACCATCACCTAATTTTACATGTTTATAACCAACAAGACGACAAAATCTTTGATAATAAGTTAATAATATTAAATTTCAGTTGTTCGGATAATGAGTTATTTAAAAACCTTTGAATGTTGAGATAAACAAATAGACAGGAGTTGGACAAAAATAAATAAATAAATGTGTAAATAAATAAAAATAAAGTAAAAAACATGAAACAAAAACTAAAACATAATCATCATAATTGCTTTCATTTTTCTTTTTCTTTTTTCTTTTATCATGGGCTTGTATTAAATACAAACTATTTAGAAAGAGAAGTTGACTTTGACGCCAATTTCTTTACCTTTTTGAACAATTTCGGCTAATTTAACGGCTTTTTCAGCAGCGTCATCCAATTCTGGAACAGCAAAGATTTTCAAACCGGAGTTGGCGATCAATTCTTGAGCTTGAGTCAAGTTAGTACCTTGCAATCTAGCAATGATTGGAACTTCAACACCCAAGTTTTTAGTAGCGGCAATCAAACCTTCAGCAACGTAATCACATCTAACGATACCACCAAAGATATTGACCAAAATGGCATTGACTTTCTTTTCACTTAAAATTAATTTGAAAGCTTCTTCGATGGTTTGTGGGGTAGCACCACCACCACAATCCAAGAAATTGGCTGGTTCACCACCGTATAATTTGATGATGTCCATAGTGGCCATGGCTAAACCAGCACCATTGACTAAACAACCAATTGAACCGTCCAATTTAATGAAGTTCAAACCAAATTTGGAAGCTTTAACTTCTTCGGCATCTTCTTGGGTAAAGTCTCTCCAAGAGAAGATATCTTTTTGTCTATATTCGGCAGAATTGTCAAAACCGAATTTGGCGTCCATAGCCAAAACTTTATGGTCTTTAGTTTCACTCAATGGGTTGATTTCGATTTGAGTAGCATCTTTTTCCATAAAGATTTTGTATAATTTTTGAACAGTGGAAGCGGCATCGGCTTGAGCTTCACTAGAGAAGCCTAAAGCAGCAGCAATTTTAGCAGCAACTTCATCTGTGACACCAGCGTGTAAGTCAATTGGGAATTGTTTGATGGCGCTTGGATCTCTAGCAGCAACACCTTCGATGTCCATACCACCTTGAGCAGAGGCAACAATGATTGGACATTTTCTTTCTCTATCCAACAAGATTGACAAGTAAGCTTCTTTTTCAGCAGAAGCTTTTTCAACAACATAAACTGCACTGACCAATCTACCGGCAGCACCAGTTTGTTTGGTGATGATATTGTAGCCCAACATTTGACTAGCCAAATCTTTGACTTCTTCTGGGGTTTTAACAATGTGGACACCACTTTGTAAACCAGAAGACAAGTGACCTTTACCACGACCACCGGTTAAAGATTGAGCTTTGATGACAATTCCATCAGATTTAGCAGCAATTTCTTTAGCAAGTTTGTAAGCTTCTTCAGGGGTGGTGGCAGCATCACCAGCTGGGACACCAACATTATAAGATCTCAATAAATTGGCAGATCTGTATTCATGGATGGACAAGAATCTTTTTTGAACAGGTTGCTAAACAATAGAAGGAATGATTATATTAGTAAAAACTGTGATCCATTGCTTTCGACAGAATAGATTATAACAAGGAATGAAAATGAATAAATAAAAAAAAAAAAAAAAAAAAAAAACTTGTAATCATTTATTTTTATCTACAATAATTTCTTCAAATGGAATAAATTGATCTCCTGAATTGACATGATGTCAAAAAGACAGATAGAAGCTCTCTCGTGGTGGTATGTTTCATTATTTTATTGTATGATATTCCACACCCTTTCCCCAGGATTCGCTTCTTCTTTCCTTAACGATGGCAATCAGCCAATCAAAATACTCCATTTAAATCATGATAGTCGATAAAAAACTATTTTGAACACATACTTTTGCAACTGATCTTAAACTAGAAGACAAATATTTAGAAAGCATCTTTGAGTTGTATTTTGAATATGAATTAATGATCCCCCACTTTTAGTTTCTTTGAAAAAAAAAAAAAAAAAAAAAAGTAAAATAGGTATAATTGAGAAAAGATGATCAGAAAAAAAAAAAAAAAATAGTACTAGAGTAGAAACACCTTGTACAATTAAACAAACAAACAAACACCAAGAAAAAAAAAGATAATATGGGAGAGAGACAAGAGGGAAGAAAGAAAAAAAAAAAAAAAAAAAAAATAATCGTCACCAGATGTTTTTTTTTGCCTTTTTTTTTTTTTTTTTCTTGTGGGAAAGAGGAGAAATTTCTTACCTAAAAAAAAAAAAATTTAAAAAAAAATACCCCGGAGATTGAAATTTGAATTTTTCGCACACCGAAATAAACAAAATAAAGATAGATCTATCTCTCGACTGAAATCTGTAGCTTTTAACTGACAATTGATCAAAATATGTGCATCTTCTTTCATAATTAAGAAGTTCTACTGGATATTTCCATACATAGTAGCCAAATTGTAGCTAAACTACTACAACACAATGAATGTGTTCACCAAAAGTAACTAGAGACACATGTGTGGCTCTACCTCCGTAAACAAATCCTCAACAAACATTAATAGTAATTACTCACCATAAACAACAATCAACTACAAATAGGCAATTTATATCAAATTAAAGCGATGGAAAATATAGCAATATATAAGGATGTTTTGGTGATTGATTGTAAATATGCATTGACTTTCTAGAACAACTCTGCTCTATGGCTAATCTTAGACTCAATCTTCATGAATTCATTTACTTTTCTTCTAAAAAGTGCCAATTTAACATCAATTTTCAACTGTATCAAGTTAATATAAAACCATGTAGATATAATATAGAATTCTCTGAGGACAAAAGTCATCAAATAATATCCTAGAAAACAGCGGATATTAAATCGCCTATTGCCATTATTTGAAATTTATTGTTTTGGAGTTGAAACCTACAATCAAGTTATCTTGGCTATTAACATTATACATATAAATCAAGAACTGTATTGAATATTATTGTAACAATCCAACTGGTTGAGGCACCTTTTTAGAAACATCATGAATAAAATAAACACGAAAGAGAACTTAGTTTTTTTTTTAAAAGAAAAAAAGAAAATTAAACTAAGTAAAAAGTAAAATTGAAAAAAAAGCAATATTGAGCTAATAATTAGCATGATTATATTATATAGAGAGTTAACCCGTCAAATCCTTACTATGGATCAATAAAAATATTGAATAGAACAGTTAAGATAATACCTGCGTAGAAAAAGAAAAAAGAAAAAAGAAAAAGAGTAAATAGAAATGACCCTCAGTAGTACTAAGATAAACTAAAGCAAAAAGAAGAAAAAGCAAGAAAAGGTAAAAAAAAAAAAAAAAAGAAACAGGAAAAAACAAGATAGGAGAGTGAAGGCGAAGTGACTGACGTTAACCTTCAAGATGATAAAGAAGAAAAGAGAAAAGAAAAGAAAAGAAGAGAAGAAAAAAGAAAAGAAAAGAAATAGAAGAAAAAGAAGCAAAAGAAGAAGAAGCGAAAGAAGAAGCAAAAGAAGAAAAAAGAAGTAACTATTGTAACATGCCATGTAAATGACAATAATGAAATTGTAACTTCCAAAAAATTAATGATTAAAAAAAGCAGCAGGAAATTTTTTAAAGCAAAATGGAAAAATTATAAAACAAAAAAAAAAAAAAAAAACTAAAAAAATTAACAAATTAAATCAAAATAAACGAGTACATTTGATGATTTCCGCTGTTCAAACTAGTAAGATCGACCAAATGCGCTAATAATCAAACTTATGCCTTTTTTTATCCTCACATATTGTCGGAGAATAAGATCTGCTAGAATTTTTATCTTTCAACGAGCTATTTTTCTCAATACTGTTTCTATTGTCAATTACTGTAAGATCTTTTTTTGACCCTAATTCACTCTCGGAAGAAGAATTTGACGCTGAAGAACCAGAATGAACCCTTTTGCGATGCAAGGAGTCTTCTGTTTCCGCTTCTCTAGTGATTGAAAGCTCTTTTTCAGTCTCATGATATTCATGTTTTTTTTTGAGAACGGTTTCACATAGAGGCAGCTTTTTGGATTCTTTTAAAGAAGAATTATCCTGAGCCATAATAAAACTTTCATGACGAGACAAATCATCTTTATCAGGACTTGATTGTGACGATGTATCAAGCAAAGAGGAAACGCTTATGACATTTTTTTGACCTTTCTCTTCATAGTTCATATCTTTAATACTCTCAGGTCTAGTTCTCCATGGAGAAGAATTTTCAATTGTAGAATCCTCTGAAGCTGTTGTAGTACTTGAAACAACTGTTTTCATATCTATCTTTCGTTCACGATCATAATTTGAATAAATTGATTCTCTATGTGGGGGAGTTATTGTGTTTGGTTGCTGCTCTTCCGTGTGAAAAGCTGAAGATACTTGCCAATTTTTCTTTTCATCACCAGTTAATGAAGTCGGTTCATTGCTTTCATCGATATCATTATTATTTAGCAATTGAGAAATTGAAGAAATACTTCCCATGGACGCTCTGAAGGAGCCCACAGAGCTAATGGAAGATTTAAGAGAAAATAAAGAAGGTCTAGTAGAAGAAAAAGATGAAATAGAGGATTTCAGCCTAGTCATATTCTGCTCTGTTGAACCAGATGCAAGCGAGCTTCCAGTTGATCCTGGAGTTTGACAAAAGTTAGAAATAGAAGGCTTGTCATGGAGCAATAAAATAGAGTTTCTTATTCCCAAATTTGAACTTGTTGTACCTGAATCCAAGTTCCCTAAGTAAGCCGATTTATATGTATCATTTATGCCGCTAGAAGATGGCCCAACTGGAGTTGATGATGCTATTTGATACATTGATGGAATTGAAGAGCTTGACACTGATTTAACTTCACCTTTTTTACTTGGAATTAGAGGATTAGAAACTGTTCCTGAAAAGCTGTTGCTTTCTAATTTCAGAGGTATACACATCCCATAAGTTTCTTTTTCTGTTGGAGGATACATAGATCCTTCGAAATTTAATTTTTGATCACCAGCACTCGAAGGAAGCTTAGTCAAAGGATCAATGAGCGATCCTATTCTAGGTTTCAAGTTCATTGCAGAGTTTGAAGTTTTTCTGGATTCATTATTAATTGAAGTATATTGAGGAGTTTCAAAACGTAGCTGTGAGCGGACTGGCGGATGATGCTGATTATGAGGAGACATACCAACTGCATAATATGACTGTTCTTCCATAGCCTTATTAGGTATCAGGTGGTGAAATTGGGCTGGAATTGATGAAAGTGATGATAATGACCGATCTGAACTTTGTTGAGGACCCAGATTACCTGCTCTATTTTGAAAGTTCATCTTTAAATTTTGAATCCTTCGATAATCTTTATCCTCAAGTCTTCGTATAACAGGATCTAATTGAGGAAGTTGTTCAGATAATTGAATCGCATCTTTAGATGCATTAGATACTCCACGAGTCAAATATTCTGCTTTCTGAGAAAGATCTTGCTGATATACAGCAAGGGATTTGGAAGAGTCTGATATTCGAGTTATTGATGATTGAAGATTGCGAGAAGAAGGCGGGGTGCTAGACGGTTGTAGATTTGAAGAATCCAAATATACAATTGGGCGATTTGACGAGTCAGAATAGATTGAAGGAGCATCTATAAGCTGAGTAGAACGATACTGATTTTGAGGCAAATTTGTATAGCTTGTAGAAGGAGGCGTGTTTGTTTGTGAAGAATTAGATCGATGGTATCTTTGCTCGTATGATTGATGATATTGAAATGGGTCTTGGTGAACAAATTGAGAATTAGCTTGAGCTTGTCGCAGGTGTTTCGATTGAGGAGATTGTGAAGAGAGGATGAGCTGCTGTTGGTTTTGCAGCATACGTGAATGGTCAGTAGTTGATAGTAATTTGGGAGGAGTCACTGACGTACTGGAAGGTAGTTCAATTGGTGTCATTTGACGAAATGATGATGATCTATGTGATGTTGGTATCGAATTAGACTCAAGAACAGGTACAACTTTGGGTTGAAGATTGTTGGACGGAGGTGGATTATAGTGATGAAGATGGTAAAGTGTAGTTGATCCTTGAGGATGAAACTTAGGGACAGGCGTCGGCTGATTATTGTAGATTGAATTGCGTGTCTGTTGAGTAGTGGCGCTATAATCCGTGATAGAGCAGTTGTGTTTTTGAGGGTGATTTTCGTGCATTATTTGTATTAGTTGACCACAGTGCGGTTGAGCAATATTTGGACTATTGAAGCTTGAGAAATGCTTCAAGTCTTGTTGGTTTGTTGACACGGGTGCTGTGAAATTGCGACTTTGTCGATTAATGCTAGAAGATGTTTGATTTATGGATGATGTGCTTTTTGAACTCGTTGTGGGCTGTCGTCTTTTAATTGAAGATAAGGAGATTTCATCACCCTTTCTGAATTTTCCAGATGAGTGGCGAAACTCCCAAATATCTGAATCATCACTTCCATTATGTATATATCGGTTTTTCACTGTATGGTTTTCTGATTTATCACTGACTTTATGGAATCCATACATATGCAATTGACGGACAAAACTAGAAACATTCCCATGTTTAAAATATCTTTTCAAAGCGTTGGCAAATTCGTTTGATGGATTTAAGGCAAAAGTACCTTCATTCTCATCATTCCACCACAATAAATGTGTTAAGTTTGGATCTTCTAACATTGCATATAGTTTATGGACGAAGGCAGTTTTTTTGGAGCCTCCTGTATTAGTACTTTGTTTGTTTGAAGAGTGAATTATGTGAGAGGATGAGCGGGCGTTTGGTTGTTGTGATGAAATAGAGGCATTTGGTGCTTTCGGCGGATCATCTCTATGGTTTTGTGACATTTTCCCCATCGTCCCTCTTATCGGGCATCTATGGAAATCACAAAAAAAAAAAAAAAAAAAATATATATATATATAATCTGTTCAAGAGCTTTCTAACACTCGCAGATAACTTTACTCATATGAAAATATACTAGAATGATGGTTGATTTGTTAACTTGAATTAAGTTCTTGTTTGCAGAAAGGGGGGAAAAATCTGATGTTTTGTTGAAATTATCGTCCAATAATTATTGAATTGCAGGTACAAAAAAAAATGCAAAACTTGAAAAAAAAAAAAAAAAAAAAGGAAGATTTAGAAGGGGGAAAAAAAATGAAAAAAAAAAAAAAAGAGTAAAATATTTCAAAATTTGAAGTGATGTTTGTTGACGATTTTCTATTGGTATATTTCAAAGAAAACAAACTTTCACTGGAGAGAAATTGTTGAATCAAAATGAAAATTAAAATGAAATATAGTGAACTAAAGTAAAAAAAAAAATAAAAAAAAAAACCAAAGAAAAACACAAAACAAACAATGCCAGTAACATACAAAAAACTGAAGCGCGCAAATTTCCTATTGTTTTTTGCTGCAGTCTTTTTTTTTTTTTTGTTATTCTAATTTTTCTATTTTTATTATTTGTTCAAATTTGCACTTTCTTGTTTAAATTTGCCTTTTCTTGTTCTCAATTTGTGTTTGCGAGTCAACCAATAAAATATTGTTACTGATAAACGATTAATATAGGAAACCAAAGAGAGAGCAAGGGTTATATGTTTTCTTGAAAAAAAAACCAGTATTGAATCTCGATCATACTGCAATTATCTCAGCCCAGTATAATTATATATTGATTATGGATTAAGTTGATTACATATTATCGACTGCAGATTACAGATTGATGATTATTATGTTAGGTTAAATAGAAAATATGGTTTCAATCACATTCAAAGAATACACAGTATTGGAATAAATAAGTTTTTGGAGGTTAGTGAATCCCCAGCGGTATATGCTTTTCTTTTTTCTCTCTTTGATTTTATGATCTTCAATCTAATTTACCGAGAAATCATCAGGGTCCGTTTTTTTTTTTTTTTTTTTTCTTTTTTTTTTTTTTTTTGCATCCCCATAATTATTAAGATAATCTTCTTATGTGATCATAATAATAAATAATTAATGTAGAGACAAAAAATAAAATAAAATAAAATAAAATAAAAAAAAAATAAGCACCAAATTATTGAAAGGAAAGTACCTAATAATTTTGACTATATTTTGTTCTTATTTGGATTTTTAAAATTGATGTTAAAATGAATCATAGTAAAAGATATTTAATAGAAAGAACAAACAAACAAAGAAAAAAAAAAAAAAAAAAAAAAAAACTGGGTAAAAGTTATTGATTGTTCCCTGTATGGAAATCCTTGCACGAATTAGTTACTAGTACAATGCAACTGCACTGTGGAAACCAAAAATATTTTGTTGATTGATTGAATTATTAATTAAATTAATTAATTATTTGCATGCATTTAATGTATGTATACATAAATTATATGTGTTCAATAACAAAGCAAAAACAAACTCCACTTCAGAAGTGATGCTGTATGTACTTTGACCGTTGAAAAAGGTCCTCGTTGATTAAATTAAGGCGCAATTCTAATTTTTCCTTTTTTTTTTTTTGACAAAAAAATTGGACAAGTCAGATTAATACCCACCCTCCAGTTTACCTCAACATTTTCTGGTATTCAGACACGTGCAGTAGGGTATATCAACCCGGTTTTTAGCGTCAACCATAGAAGCTGGGTACAATAATAAAATAAAATTAGCGATTTAGACCCCTACTCAGTAAATCTATTAAGCCAACATTCAAAACAAAAAAAAAAAAAAAAAAAACAAAAAAAAAAATAAAAAAAAATAGTTTCAAATCAAAACAACACTGTAGTGTATATTTAAGCTTATAGGAATTCACTATTCACAAACGTATAAATGTATAACTCAAGTTAAATTTAGAACCCTATATCGTTTGCCAATAAAGTTAGGTTTGAACTCGTATATGTTTTAGCGTACACTAATATTGGGTGCTGGCATTTTTTTTTCTTCTTCTTCTTTATTTTCTATTCGTGGGATAGGAATAAAACAGCCTCCACTCAATCAATACTCGAAGATAGAAAAATTGGAAAAAAAATACTCCAAATTTAGTTGGGTTTCACAAAAAAAAAGAAAAGTGAGATTATTTGGAGATGCTGATGCAGGTGTCATATTTGTTCAGTTGTTCTTTACACTTGCATGCATACGGAAGCTCGTTTGTGCGTGACTGAGTAGACTAAACCAGTGCAGGGCAAGTGAATTGAAAAAATTGTTATATTTGTCTATTGTTTAGTTAAAATAGTATCGTTTGTTGTATTATCACAGGAGTAATCTATAAAAAATTTTCTAAAATTGTGAAGAAATTTATAATTTGGTGAAAGTTTGCTGTCTCACAGGGGCTCCCGCTCCCCTCACAATCCCGAAAATCTGAAAACACAACACAAAAAAGTTTCAAGGATTGAACGAAATTTCAAAGAACTAATGTAAAACAATCAAAAATAAAAAAATAAAACAAAAAAAAAACTATTGCTTGTTGTTGTACAATTCATTTTTGTATATCTTTAAAAAATTTTAACATAAAGTAGGCATTGTACCTTGCGATATACACGAACTTCGACTACACTGCTGGAGAACAATCTACATGGAAAAATCCCTAGGATAAATCAATGTATATATATTTATAATTCATTTTGATTTTCTCTCTTTCTTGATAATTCTAATTGGTTTTACTAACTTCAAATATGGGCACACACATATATGTGTCTCATTAATTGTTTATTTTCCGACCTGATAAACTCAAATACATGCTCACAGTAGATATTTCAATGTTTTCTGATCACGTTTCGATGAGTTTAAGAGATGCATGCTCAATGTAAGTGTGTATAGAGGATAGGCTAGGCCAGTAGTTATCTAATTATCAAACATCAAACGACACGATTCGATCGAATGTCGATGAAAGAAAATCCAGGGGTTATATACAAACATCTATTGAATAGCACAAATGAATCGGTATTTAGGGAACAATGTACATATATCTGTGACTCTAATTATAAAATTACGAAATGCTTATCGGAATTTATGGCCTTTTTGATTGTTGTCATGACGTTTGAGGCTTGAATATTCATGATTTTCTCAAAGGAAAACAAAGAAATAAGAAAATGAAAAAAAAAAAAAATGTAAAGTTTATTACTTCAATTCAATGCTAAGAGAATAAAGGCACAAGGGTTACTTACACAAATTACTCTAACTTCTATCAGATTTCTTTTTTTTTTTTTTTTTTTTTTTTTTTTCCTTTCCATTTATACATGTTATTTATGTTCTGTCTCCTAATGCAAGAATCTTATCTCTAGAACCCATCTTCAAATACTGAACAGTGGATCGATATACATGGGATCCCTGTGAGTCTTTGTTGTTTTAGTTTCTTGCCCGAAACACAAAACAAAGCCTGGGTTGACAAATGCATAATAGTGGACAAAATCTATCTGATTAGTAAATTGTTTTATCTCTGTAAGGGATTGCTGAGGAAAACTTATTAACATTGTAAATTTTTTGTTTTCCTATTATAAAATCAAACTCACCAAAAATAGCAGAAAAAAAAAAAAGAAAAAAAAAAAGCACTAAATTGTACAGGGCCCTAAATGTTCTAGGGCAAGTCAAAATGCTTGACGGTCTTGAAATACGTAAGTTTTATGACAAGGATTATTAAACAACAAGATCAATCTAGGTTCTCGAATCTGAATTTATTTAGATATATATTAGTGTATATGTTCAATTTTATTTTAATAAGTAAGATCCTTCAGTATGTTTCAGGAGATGTTTTTTTTATTTTTTATTTATTTATTTTTTTTTTTTTGACTTCTTTCTAGCGTATCAAGAAAAAGTAGATCTTTGCACCAAAACTAATTTTTCTACCCTCAATTTAAGCTGTGGGGATTGTGACGTCAGAAATATAACCCATCATCAAATAACCATCAATGTTATAATAATTATGATAATAATTATTATCTATCGAAATTATTACGAGAGCGGTTTTCTCAAGACCTTTTTCCAATTTATTTAAATGAGTTGATCGGCAAGAATTTGTTGCGAAATACTTGTCAATTATGACCACATAGTAGATCACTTCA
The DNA here is from genome assembly GCA_031124825.1 of Saccharomycopsis vini. NCBI lineage: Eukaryota > Fungi > Ascomycota > Saccharomycetes > Ascoideales > Saccharomycopsidaceae > Saccharomycopsis > Saccharomycopsis vini. The sequence continues at coordinate 23,541 of JASTUB010000213.1, forward strand.
GTATAATCAGTTACAGTTAACTTTTAGAACTTTGAGAATGAAGAAGTCGCAATTTTTCTCTCCTCCAAAATATTGTTCTCCTACCCTTTGCCCACTTTCTACAATCCTTTATTGTATTTTTACCATCAGTTTAGTTACTGACAACTCTTAGCTAATGAGAACAAAAAAAAAAACAACCTCTGGTAGTTTGAATCTTTTGAGATTTATTTCAAACATATTTTGGTTTATTTCACCCAGTAAGAATGCCAGAAATTTCTGCTTATCTAAACTTCAATTAGACAATAACAATAATTAGGCAAAATAAAAACAAAAAAAAAGCTATGTATGAGAGTGTCGGCTTAATTGGTCCCTTGGTTTGCTGGACATTCCTTATCAATAGTGGTATCTGTATCTCTTGATTTTTTATTTCTTTTTTCTTTTTTCAATTGTCCCAGGTGAAGCAAAGTATTAACACGTAAAACAAGGCATGATAAATAGATCTACAAGATCGGAATTTTAACGTCTTGATCCAATTTATTGTCGAACAGTAAGGGCTCTATCCAGAATTGAATATCGACCAATATTTCTGTTAAAAACTTTTTTGTATAACTTCAGGGCACACAGTATGCAGACTACTTGGATACAAATAATAGAGACAAATTTCTGCTTCTGAGCCGGGTAATATCTGATTTTCACAATCTCAAGGGCTCAAGATTTCGAAGATTTTCAGCCCTAAGAAAATAAGGTCGCTAAAATGTTAAGAGTCCTTGGTCTTTTAACCTCAGAAAAGCTAAAAAAAGAAATGAAAAAAAAAATAAAAAAAAAAGTAAAAAGCAACAAAATAGTACACAATACAAGATATCTTGTACGGAAAATACCGCTACTCAGGACTTTACCCACTTAAAAAAAATGTAAAATGGTGTTAGAATTCGATGTATACATTGATGTGTTTTATCATTTTTTTAAAGCCTTGCGAGAGGGCTCAAAACTTCGGAAATTTTTTTGTGCATATTGTAGAACTAATATATTTTGATATATGTTGAAAAAAAAAAAAAAAAAAAAATTGTAGAGAAATTCAAATGATGAGATGCAGACCTGGGTTATATAAATAGAAGGAAATGTTAAGGTTAGCCAATAATAGTATTAGAAGTACAAATTTTTTTGCATGTTTATTGTTAAATGTCACTAACACACGGCGTGTTCAACAAACATTTTCTCGTTTGCAATCATCCTCATCTCCTAACAAATTTCCTGATGCACCAGATTGGTCTCCTACAGCGATTGAAAATGACGCTTGGTTAGAACAAATAGATCAAACTAAAGTCACATTAGATATACAAGAAAAAGATGAAAGATTTGATGGAATCGAAGATAAAAGCTCGGATCAATTCAAGTTTGAATTGCCACCTCAAGAGTCTCATCGTCAAATATCTTCCAAGTGGTTGAATATTTTATCAACTGGTACAATGAATTATAAATTTGAAGGTTATGACATGCATAAATTCATGAATCTTCGAGTTCCAACGAATCAATTTCGTGAACTTCGTCATCATCGTAGAAGAAAAATAGGCGGTGATAATAACAGCCGCCAAAATTTTTCTGATTTAAAGATTATCAATGTTAAAGCAGGCAAAGGGGGTGATGGTTGTGTTACATTTTTCCGAGACGCTGGTAGAGCTATTGGACCACCAGATGGAGGAGATGGAGGAGATGGGGGATCTGTTTATGTCCATGCAACCGATGGAATTAATTCCTTGAATAAGTTGAAAATCAAATATGTTGCTGGAGATGGGGTTAATGGGTCAGCAAGACAAAGAGATGGAGAAAGAGGTCAGGATATAGTTATTACAGTTCCTGTAGGTACAACCATTAAATGGGTACCATCAATAGATATTATTAAAGAAATAGAAGAAGATAATTTAGATGAAATTTTTGTCAAAGGAGTGAGCAGTGAAAGTGATGAAATAGCAGACTACATTCAATTATTCAGATATAATGAAGAAAATCCTATTCTTTATGACAATTGGATTTTCAAAGATAAAGACAAGGACTACCATTATGAAAAACCATGGTTCAAAAAATTGAATCGTAAAACACGAAAACTTGATTTAAATTTAATAAAAGATGAATTTGCAACAGATATTATTCCAATTAAAGGTATTGATTTGAGTCAACCAACTAAAAAACCAATTTTGTTAGTTAAAGGGGGTAAAGGAGGATTAGGAAACATACATTTTTTAACTAAAGAAATTAGAAATCCTCGATTTAGTAAAAAAGGAAGGTTAGGACTTGAGTGTAATTTTCTTTTCGAATTGAAATTATTGGCAGATTTTGGATTAATTGGATTACCAAACAGTGGGAAATCTACATTATTAAATTCGATTTCAAATGCAAGATCTAAGGTTGGGAATTGGGAATTTACCACTTTACAACCAACAATTGGGACAATTACATCGGATCAACATGAAGGAAATCAATTGCATTTAGATAATTTTACAGTTGCTGATATACCTGGTATTATTAAAGGGGCTACTACTTGTGTTGAAAATCCCAAAGGAATGGGGGTTGAATTTTTGAGACATATTGAGAGATCAAAAATTTTGATTTTCATCATTAGTATGGAAAATGATCCAATGAAAGATTTGAGAATTTTAATTGATGAATTGAAATTTGGTAAAGATCGTCTCAATAACAAGAAAATGCTTGTGGTGGCGACAAAATGCGATTTAATTCCAAATGGTACCAAAAAGTATGAAGCATTTGTTACATATGTAAAAGAGACTTTCGGTGATGATTGCTCTGTAGTACCTGTTTGTGCTTTAAAAAAACAAAATGTGGATAAATTGATTAATGTGATGAACTCTTTGCTTTAATTCATTCAAGTAGTTTCAAAAATAAGAAAAACCAATGCATATATATATATATTATAAGTATAATAAGTTGACAATTACTCTTGTATATTTTATTTATTTATCTCTAATGTTGTCTATATTCATAAGATCTTTCAAACGAAGTAGAATAATTTGATAATATAAGAGAGTTTGGTTGGGTTGATTACCAAAAAATTAATTCAATTTAGGTATAATAAAAATATGTCAATTAAAGGAATCCAGATATTTGGATAAGATTAAATGGTAATTTGAAAAAGGAAATGAGTATGAAAATTTTGAAGAAAGATGAGAAACAAACAATTCTAATTTCAAACGATCATTGGAAGGTTTGTTCAATTTTTGTAATATATATTAATATTATATAGCCATAATAACGTAAAAAAATTGAGGTTTGTAACTATAAAATTGCGGATAGTAGGAAAAAATAATTACGCTTTTACTGAGTAAAAAAATGCAGAAAGAAATCAAAATAATTGCGGGTTTAGAAAAAAAAAAAGTATAATTGCGTACAAGCTTGTGCATCTAGATGTTAAAACTACGGGAGTGTTTTGCTCTGATTTCTCCTCAATTATATTATTTAAACCGCCCTTTTTAATAGTAGAAACATAAGTTTTCTTTTTTTTTATCCGCATTTTTTTCACTTATTAGTTGTTTTTTCTACTATCCAGAAGAGCAACTATATATTTATATTTCATTCCGCAATTATTTGCGTTCGGACAGTACATTTATATTACGGTCAAGTGAGGGAATTTCCCAGTTGCGCATGTGATAAGATCAAATTCATGGAAAAAAAAAAAAAAAAAATTCTTGTTGCCATCTTGCAATTATATAGTACAGTACAGTGCATTACATTGCATTACAATCGGCATTTGGGAAAGAAAAATTAAAAGTTTCTTGAATCGCTCGAAAGCATTGATTGAACATGTTGAAACTGCAGTTGCAGATCTAAATAAGATTTCAGTCTGATGCAACGAATTTAGTTATAATACTAGATATAGTTTGATTGAAGAATGATGAATACCAAAATAATTATAATGAAATAAAATTAATCATGAATAAATAATGTAAGAAGACATACTCAAAAGCTAGCTTTTTGTAAATTGAATAGAGGAAGGGATCAAGAGAGAGAGAAAATGAAAAAAAAATTGAAAAAAAAAAAAACGAAGAAAAAAAAACCAGCATATAAGTACATCAGCCTTTGCAAAACTCAAATTTGTTCAAAAGACAAAAAAAAAAAAAAAAAAAAAAAAAAAAAAAAAAAAAAAAAAAAAAAAAAAAAAAAAAAAAAAAAAAAAAAAAAA
>JASTUB010000214.1:0-27710 GCA_031124825.1 Saccharomycopsis vini
ATTGGGCGTGTGGCGTAGTTGGTAGCGCGCTCCCTTAGCATGGGAGAGGTCTTGGGTTCGATTCCCAACTCGTCCAAAATACTGTTACTACACTAGTATTTATTCTCTCTTTTTTGAAGAGAGTTGTACTTTTGACACATATTAGGAGAATTTTACAATGTTTTTTTTTTTTTTTTTTTTTTTTTTTTCAGTTAAATTACAAGTCGTCTTAGATTATTTTCATGTATATGGTTATAGCAAAGAGTTGAATATTATCAGTAAAACTAGTAAACAAAAGTAGCCTTGGAAATTGAAAATAACAAAACAAAGACCACACTGAGTGTTACGCAAAAGAAAAAAAGACAACATGAAAATGAGGATGAAAATCACATCAACGTAATTCTTCCGCCTATTTGATTACTTGCTGATCCATCTGGCATAGTACCATCTCTTTCAGCAATAAATTGACCATAAATACGTTTCAATTTCAATCTTTCTTGAGCAGATATACTTGGACTTGTTTCTTTTATGGAATGTAAAAAATCTTCAAAACCTACAAAAACATTGAACCCTTCTTCTGATTCTTTTTCAGTATTATTTTCATTTTCTTGTCTTTGATTCTTGCTGGAAATAATTGATTCTAATTTTTTCATCGTTTTTGTTTGTTCTTCTATTGATAATTCTTGTATACTACTTCCATCCAATTGTAATTGGAAAAATTGGTAACTCGTAGTTGAATTATTAGAGCTTGAATTTTGTAATTGGGTAGATTTTTGCTTTTTAATTTCTTCATCATATTTTAATTTTCTATGAACGGCATTTAAATAAGCATTATAACATAAAGCTTGAATGTCTGCCCCGGAAAATCCTTCTGTCATTTCGGCAATCTTATTTAAATCAACAGATTTTTCATCCAAGTTCATTTTTTTTGTAACTGTCAAAATAATATCTAATCGATTTTCATAATCAGGCATATCACAAATCACACTTTTATCCAATCTTCCCGGCCTCAATAATGCTGAATCAATCAAATCAGGCCTACTAGTGGCAGCTAAAACATAAACACCATCAAGTCCCTCAGCACCATCCATTTGTGTCAACATTTGATTTACAACTCTATCAGTAACCCCTGTTGAGTCATGTCCACGTTTTGGAGCAATAGAATCAAATTCATCGAAAAATAATATACAAGGCTTAGCAGCTTGTGCTCTTTCGAATAGTTCACGAACAGATTGTTCTGATGCACCAATGTATTTGTTCAATATTTCTGGACCCTTGACAGAAATAAAATTCAAACCACATTGGGATGATACTGCAGATGCTAATAAAGTTTTACCGCAACCAGGATATCCATAAAGTAAGATACCAGATCTCAATCTAAGGGGACAATTAGCAAAAATTGGCGCATATTTTGTGGGCCATTCAAGAGTTTCAAGCAAGATCTCTTTAGCATCTTTCAATCCTCCAATATCTTCCCATTTAATTTTGGAATGTTGTAATTTAATATTTCTTAATCCCGATGAAGTGAAACCTTCTAAAGATTTTTTAAAATGTTGAGGTAAAATCATAAGTTCACCATTTTCCATAGATATTTCTTTGCCACTCAAATAATCATATGATACTTCATGATACGCTCTATCAATTAATATTTTTAAATCATTTGGTAAAAATCCTTCAGTATCATTTAATAAATCATTTAGTTCCACACCTGTGTCATTTTCCAACCTTAACTTCTTCTTTTTTAAATAGTGAGAGATTATTAATGACCGTTGCGATTTGTCTGGTGGACTAATTTTGAAGTACTGATTTATTATCAATGGATTAGAAAGTAAAGTTTTATTCAAATTATCCTTTGAATTAGCTGTCAAAATTAACTTAATGTCATATTTTGTCTCTTTAACATTATGAAGGAATTTTGTGTAATTGTTAATAAAATATTCAGAAAAATGTTTTGTCAAAGAATTATTTTCCGACCCTGGTCCACCCTGTTCGGTTCCTTTGTAACAAACCAAGTGGAAATTTTCCAATATTAATATAACTTTTTCAAATGCAACCAATTTAAGAAAAATTTTATTGAAAGTTTTTTTAAGAGCCTCAAAATTCCCCACCTCATTTAAATGGTCTTCAAGATTAATTAGCATTATTTTATGTGTTGATGTTTTATAAAGCTTTCTTATCAATGAAGAAATGATAATTGATTTTCCAGAGCCAGAAGAGCCATATAATAATAACCCATTAATATCTTGATGTGTGGCCTTTTGAACTTTAGCAACTAAGTCATCATAGCCTATTGGTTTCAAGACTTTTTGGTCTTCGTCAACGCTTATAGAAGTGTTTTCAATTTTTCCTTTCAAAGATCTTTCAATTTCAGATTCTTTCCGCAATACTGGCTCAGAAAATTTCAATTTGAATTGTTCAATAGATTCAGAAATAAACCAGCCATCAGAACCTTCAAATCTTAAAATACCTCCATTAGGAAGAGAATTTTCAATGATTGGCAACTGAACTTTGTTAGCAATTGTATTATTATCGAAGAAGCCAATAGTAGATAAATAATCTTTCACTTTTGCAATTATTTGAAGATCTTGGCTTCCATTTTGTTTCACTTCACTATTAACCTTTAGGCTCTTTTTAGGAGGCGATTTTGTTATAAAAGGATGAATAAGCAATGTTGCAGGTGTCTGTGATAATGGCTTCAATGCTGGTTCTAATATTAAAAAATTCCCTGTGCTGTTTTCGATTTCAAGACTTTTGGCTGCTATCTTAGATACTCCAACATATCCGGGCGGTGCATCAGGATAATTTATTAGTTTAGCTACTACTGTTTTCGAATTTGAGTTATTGTCTTTCCTTGTTCCTTCTTTATTTTTCTTGTTAGCACCGTTGGTATATGGAATAGACTCAGATTGTTTGATCAAGTCAACTGGTAAAGAAGAGACATTCACAAACTCCGCATTTGCTAGATTTAATTCAAGGTCATGCGTGCTAACAAAAATCTCAAACCTGTTATCGTTATAATTTCGGAGATTTCTGAAGGCATCATGAGGTAGACATATATTTCTCACCAATGTTTTTTTAGAATTAGTAGGTGCTTTCTTTGAGCTGCCAATAGATTTTGTTGTCGATGGTGATACTCTTCTTCGAGTCTTTGGGGCAATTATGACTTCACACTGGGGAGATAATTTTGCATAGTCTTTAGCTGGCACAGGCTCAATTTTTGTAACTTTCAAACTAGCAGTGATTGTCGGAGAAGGATAAACGATTAAAGTTTGACCTTTTTTCACAACCCTTGTTTGGTTTAAAAGTCTATCTTCCAAAAATTGGGCATTCAATTCTACCAATTCCCAATCAGATGATGATATAGGTTCCAAATAAATTTTATAGGCTTCTGGAGAATTAAATTTGATATTGACAGTGATTTTTGAGTTTTCTTTCAATCCCAATGAGTCTGCAAAGATTGGATCTATTTCTAAAATCGATTTTGACGAGCCTGAGCTTGTGATTCCCGACCATCCAGCATAGAAACAATTGATCACAGACAGGCCTTTGGATTTCCAAGTTAGTTCCACAACAATTCCTTGAACATTGATATTGGCTCCGTACAATAAAGATACTATATCACTTGGTAAATTGACAAGATTGGACCTCAATGAAACAAATTGAACGACTGCTTGAATTGATTCCATTATATTTGCAGTATTATTGTACAATATTATTAGCTTTACTTGCTGTATTCCCATTTACTGATAAGGTTACTCACTCAGCGGATTTTTGCCCGATTTAACGGGATCAGAAGAGGCAATATCCGAGGACAGTAAATCGTGACTTCCGAGGATGGGGAGCTGCCAAAAAACCATTATTTTTTATGTGAGACTATATTATACATAATTTGAGATTCAAAACATTCAATTAGAATAAAAAAGAAATAATTTTTATAAATAGAAATATGGCTATTCAGTTCATATCGGTATTAAATAGACAGGGGAAAGCGAGAATTTCTCGTTGGTTCAATAGTTATACAGATGATGAAAAACTTAAGCTCAAAAGTCAAGTTCACAAATTAGTGTCATCAAGAGATCATAAGAACCAGTCAAACTTTGTGGAATTTCAGAATGATAGTAAATTGGTTTACAAGAGATTTGCTGGACTTTTCATTGTATTTTGCGTTGATTTAATAGATAACGATTTGATCTACTTAGAATCTATACAATTACTTGTGGAAGTGCTAGATCAGTATTTCGGTAACGTTTGCGAACTTGATATTGTTTTCAATTTTTACAAAGTTTATGCAGTATTAGATGAAATGTATCTTGGAGGTGAAATTGAGGAAACTTCTAAAGAAACTATATTGGCCAGGGTGAGAACCTGTGAAAAACTTGATTAATCATTATAATCTAAAAAAAACAAAAAAAAAACAAAAAAAAAAAAAAACTAACAAAACTTCTAAAGGAATAATAAACGACTAAGGCCCATCTTGATCCTGTTCTTTTTTTCAATTGATTTAAAATATATCCAGAGAATTTAAGCAAAGCTTTAGATAATATTTGACTCACACGAAAAATTCAATAGGGTTGCTATTACCAGATTCGATAAAATTTTTCAAGTATACCATGATGCTTGTGGTGACTTCCTCTATACTTTTATTATCAACGTAAATCATCTCAAAACTTGTGACTGAGTTTTCGTGTCTTAATTTCTCTCTTTCTTCATTATTAAAAAATCTTTCAAATTGTTTCTTAACCAATTGCTGAAACTCTGTAACTTCATATCTTTCTTCTCCATAGTTTCCTCTATTTTTGAGCTTGTTTACATTTTCGTTATCTTTAAATGTAAGAAATAATGTGAGATCAGGTTTTGGGAGCCCAATATCTGGTTGCTTACACCAATCAAAGTCTAATCCATTTGCTGAAGAATAGGCTATTCCTGAGTAATAATATCTATCCATAATTAAATTGATACCATCATTCAACTTTTGAATGAGTTTGTCTTTTAATTCCCATCTATTAGCAGAGAATAACAAATGAATTGATTCTTTGGGAAGATCAAACTTCTTGTTGACCAAAAACTCATTAATCAAACCACCAATTGCTGTGGTTCTATCTATTAAGAAGGTAGCAATGATTTTTGGTTAGTAACGGCAGATAATTTGCGCCAAAAAAGAAAGAAAAAAAATAAAAATATTATCAATTTTAAAAATAAATAATAACAATGATGATAATAATAATAATAAGAAAGACAAGTATGAAACTTTAAACTCACCTGGAAACTTCACTAGTTCCACTTTTTTGTTAGCTTTTTCAAATTCTTTAATAATCAAATCAACTTGTGTTGACTTGCCTGTTCTATCTAGTCCTTCAACTAAAATAATAGAACCTCGATTTATTGTCATTTGAACAACCTTTTTCTTTTTTTAGTAAAGAAATCAACAGAACCCAGATACAATGGGTCAAAATAAAATTTATAAAATATTCTTATGCAGAATAACAGGCTTAATAACAGATCAAAAGGTTGAACTCATGCGGAGCACAAGATAATTATTAATTTCGTTTGGCGCGTTCGCATGAAAAGTTTAGGCGCACTCCCAAGTTTTTTTCATCATGATGAAAAAATAATAACTAGAAAAATAATCAATATGTATATCTTAGAGTATTGAAAATAAAAGTTTTATTAAACAATCGGCTTTTAATTAAATTCTTGATAATTCCTTGATTCCGGTTATTTTTTTCCCTCTTCTATTTGTAATTTAATAATGAATTTAGTAGATTGAGTGCTTGAAAAATCTCAATGAAAAAGAAATGCTGAAATTGCACAATAATAATTATGATTTGACAAGTCTATTATGAAATTCCATAATATTATACTGTGTAGATAAAATAAAGAAAGTCTACACTAATAATACGAATATCTTCTCTAGTTCAGATGTTTATTTTAAAACCAAAGAGCAACCCAAAACCAAAACTAAATTAGTCAAAAAATAATAAATATAAGACTATAAACCAAATATATAAAAACAAACACTATTCCTGAGAATCTTGGGACTCACATTTGGATCCACAATCTTCACTTTTTTTATCATCAGTATCATTGGTACCCATATTATCTAAATCAATATTTTCAATGAATAACATTAAAATAAATAATGATGCACAGCCAGCTATATTGAGATAAAATACATTTCTAAATTTCAAAAACAAGGCATGTCTAAATACAGCTTCTTTGAGGTCTTTTGAATCTAAGTTTCCTAATAATGTAGAAACAATTGAGTTGGAGATACTTACACCAACTTGAGCTCCTGTTTGAAAAATTCCAGTCACTAACCCATGCAAATGAGGTGGAGTTTGTCCCATGATACACAACATATAAAGCTTGAAGTAAAAATTCGTGAAGAAACCGAACCAAAAAAGTGGTACAAAATTAAGCTTCCAATATTCATTATGAATGATATAGTCTATTCTAGACACCCAAACGGCACAGCCAAGTAGTGAGGCTCCGCAAAATATAATACTTAATTTATAGCTCAAAAATTTAATTAATTTAGGACCAGTAGCTATAGAACTAATAAGCATACCAACAGTGAGAGGAACAACTTTCACCCCAGATAAAACTGGAGACTCATAAAGGACAAATTCATAATACTGAAGTAAGCCAGATAGCATGATTATAAATGTGAAATATAAAAAAAACAATCCCATAAACAATTGAGCAAAATTTTTCATTTTGAAGAGCGTTATTGGAAATAAAAGATCAACATTCACTCTCCAGTTTGAATTTATATCTTCTTCGGTTTGTTCGTTGATACCACTTGGTTTTTTAGCTAAAACAGGATTTTCAATTGGTATTGAATTTTTGTGGTTATGTTTATAAGTTTTTAAATAAACATTTTCAAATAAAAAGATAGCAACCAACATTAAACCACCTATTGGGATTGTAACATAAACAACAGGTTGTTTCCACCCATTAGCAGCTTCTGTCAAACCTAGGATAATCAACACCAATCCTCCCACTAAGACTGCAACAGCAGGAAAATTCAAGTTCCTCAATTTCATATTTTTATGATCACTAGTTTTTTCAACAGGTATGATGGTCTTATAAAGAACGAAGAAACACAGTATTGCAATGGCAAAATTGAGGTAAAAAAAATTACTGTAACCCATTGCACCACCTAATACCAAACCCACACCAAAACTGCCACATAAAATTACAGAAAAAATCATCAAAGCAGTGTTGAAGTCTTTTCCTGTAAAATAATTTCCAGTAATTGCATAACTACTAGGAATTAAAGCAGCACCACCAATTCCTTGAAGGGCTCTAAAAACAATAACTGCAACAACACTTTCTTTGACACAAGCAACCAACAAGGCGAAGATAGCCATTATAAAAAGACCAATCAAATAAACGAGATGAACTCCAATAATATCTGCGACTTTACCAAAAATTATAATAAAAGAACCAAGTGTAAGCGCATAAGCAGATACAACCCAAGATGCGGTTGATGAAGATACATTGAAACTGTTTTCAATGGATTTGACACTATTTAATGCACCAGAAACAGCAAGATTATCAAGAAGCAACCCCAATAAAATTATGTTATAAATTAGCCATTTTTGAAGTCTAGGGTGTTTTTTGCTAACACTAGCTCCTGGAGTTAAAATTCGAAGTATTTGAGATTTTTGTATCATAATTGTTTAGAATGGATGAATAAATGTAAAGAAGAAAATGCTTTTGATTGAATGTATTATAGTGTTGTCTTCTACTTTTCAATTGAGAGTTTCATATGAATTCGGATTGCTTTCATAGGTTTTCCATTGAATCTGGCGTAGTACTATATATATTTATTTCTTAAATTCTCATTGCTGACAAATTTATCTCCGGTGACTTGCATTTGATATTTGTAATGCAAATACAGTTGCATGGATAATCAAAAGTCGAATAGAGACATATTGAAAATAATAATAATTGGGAAAAAACATGAAATAATTGTTCTTTACAAATTTAAGATTTATTTTCTAAATTTTAACAATACATTTTCCTCATATTTTGGATACTTTCCAGAAATTTATTTGCTTTATTTTATTTAGTACTTCATTAAAGATTATTATTTTTTGACATGTCTTTTTTTTTTTTTTTTTTTTTTTTCCGCCACATTTTCGCATTTGCGTATTGGTATCATTAATAATCCAAACACCTTTGAAATATAACAGACTGTTTTACTTTTGACATGCAAATTTATTAATCTATTGTTTATAATTATTTTAGATTTTTCATTCAACTCCTTAATTGGAATAGTCATTCAAGAGGAGAAAAAAAGAAATAACTGAGTTGCCGTTACTCGTACATGTGTAATAAATAATCGAAGCAAAATAACTTAAATTTTTTTTAAAAAAAGTCCTTATGAAAATGCTAATTTTAGTTGACAAAATATTATATTGGACATCCTTTTTTCTTGTCCCTTTAAAATAACTATTAAAAAATACAATTGAAATATAAAAATCAATAACCACCACCTTATTTAAATACATACACCTGTACTTGAAAAATTTTCATACTTCACCCGCGCTTTTATATTCAGAAAGCAATCTTTTGAAGTATTTTTTGGATTTTCTTTGTGAGCCATACATCAATTTTTTATAAAGCTGATTTATCCACAAAAATAAAAGCTTGTCTCCAAACCACAAAACTATCAAGTTAAAAAATGACAAAACTATGATGAAAAATTTATAAAAAGATGATATATTTGTTAGTTGCATCAAATCACCAAACCATGAATCTGGACTTACTATCATCAACAAAAAGCAACCAATAACTGATACCAATATATCCGCAACAAAGAAAAAGTTTTTGAATGACAGTTCTCTGTATGGCGGACCTTGTGTCAAAATAATAGCGGTGAATATATATTGTAAATTAGAGAAAAAGAATAATACAGTGTTATCTGAAGATTGAACTGCATCATCACCTGCAGGGATAGGCTCAATATACCACGATTGCTTTTGAACAAATTTCCAAACAATGATTTGAAATGCCATCAAGATTCCAATGTTTCCAATCATTGGAAACAAAACTTTTGACGAAACTAAATTAGCACTGGGTCTTTTTCTTGCAATTTCATCATATGGCTTGGACCACGACATAAAAATAGCGATTGGTAAAATTAAAAACAAATCAATCCACAAAAATTGAAAATCTCCTAAATTAGACCCCTTCTTATAAAGAATTGAAACAGAACTGAATTGAATAGCAGAGTATAAACTCATATACTTGAAGCAACTAAAACTTGTAATCAAAGATGCTCTTCCTTCTTTGATAATATTCAAAACACAAGAAATTTGGAAATTTGTCGAAGTGAATGGAGCAGCAACTGAAGCTTCTGCTTCAGATAATGAAACCCCAATATCCGCAGCTTTCAAAGCACCACAATCATTAGCACCATCACCACAAAAACCAACAGTATAATCCAATTTTTGTAATTGCTCCACTAACTCATGTTTTTCATCCGGTGACATTCTTGCATAAATATTGGTCAACATCAATAACTTTTCTATATAATCTTGGGAAAATTGTTTGGAAGATTCTTGTTCTTCATTTTTAAGAATGTAACGAAAAACATCGCCAGTAATTGCCAATTTGTAGTTGAAATCTGGAATTGGGGATTGTGATTCTGTGTTATGTTTAAGAGTTGGAGTCAATGTATAAGGATCTAATTCCAATTCAGGGTCATTTACGTCCTCCCATAATATATAAGAATCTTTGACTCCAAGACCATTTCCAGAAACATCACTAGCACTGTCGTTATTCACAAATCTAGGAATAAAAATTTTGGTGTCAGGATCATGAATCAAACCACTTTCCTTTGCTACACTGATAGCAGTCAAAATATTATCACCAGTACACATAGCAGTTCTAATGTTAGCGTTGTTGAGAATCTCAAGAGTAGGTTGTGTTTGATCTTTCAATCTATTTTCAAAGATTATAAAGCCCAAAAAGTCCAAATTAGTTTCAGCTTCCTGCCTATCTAGTTTACTTATGTGCTTCATATCTAAGGATGAGGATAAACTTCTAGTCGCAACAGCAATGACTCTATAACCTTGATGAGTGTAGCGATACAATAATTGGTCATAATTTGCAGGTAAAGTTTCAGGTTTACAAAGCTCAGAAATAACTTCTGGTGCACCTTTGGTGTATAATTGAAATGAACCAATTTTGTCATTCAACGGTTTACTGATCACAGACATTCTTCTCAAAGATGGAACAAACTCATAACTTTTTATTATTGCAATACTGTTATCCACGCTTTCAGAAATAACACTATCTTGAGATGGTTTTGTGACAAACGGGAAAATGATTTTGCGGTCTTTGTTAACGTGTTCATAATCTTCTTCAAGGGCCCACTTTGTAAATTCAAACATTTTGAAATCTAAAGGATCACCAATGCATTCGCCATCAACAACTCTCAAGGAATGGCAACTGCACATTGAGACCAAAAAGTTATAAATAGTTTCTGAATTTTTGTTATCAGCTTTAAGCCTATGAGAATTTGTGTTAGTGCCATTTGAAATATTCTTCTTAAAAAAATCTGTCAAATGAGTAAACTCTTTCAAAGATTTATTTAAATCTTTAATGATAGGACTAAATTCGTATATATTTCTTTCTGAAGATTTCTCTATGAGATGAACACCCAAGATGTCTAAACCATCTTCAGTCAAAGTTCCTGTTTTATCAAAACAGAAAACATCAACTTTACCACCAATATTTACTTTAGAAGGGCTGATACAAAAAATTTTAGAGTTTTTCAATCTATTGATGGCAAAATTTGTGCCGATAGTTAAAGTAGCCGGTAATGCTGGTGGCACAACAATAGTAATGATATCAAATGCTCTCAAAACAATAATACTGGTATCTAAATCTAACAAAAGAAAGTTATGGATGGAATAAATGAACCCACAGCATGCAACCAAAGCCATAAACCCAATGTATTTAAAAGAATCTCTGTAGAATTTGAAGCCTACAGGTTTAGGAAACAACATAGATCTCAATAATTGACCTTTTGTGGTAGAAAACCCAATTTTGATTACAACGGCTAAAGCAGGTTCATTATTTGTACCAGAGTTGATGGTATGTTGATCACCATGATCATTGGTTTGTGATCTTCTTACTCTAATAATCTTGGTACCACTGAAAAGATATGATTTTGACAAAGATCCGCTAACTTGGTTTTTGGTGATAAAAGGTGAGTCAAGGTTCACTAAATTTTTTTTTAAACTTTCCTCAGTAATTGGGATTTTGGAAACTGGAACAGATTCACCGGTGAGCATTGATTCATTAATAATGCAATCCCCTGAAATCAATATTGAGTCGCAAGGAATATTTGTGAGGCTTGGATCACTCAACTCATATAAATCACCAGGGAGTAGTTCTTCAAGAAGAACTTCTTTCCAAAACCCATTTCTTTTGATTCTAACATATGGGTTATTATTAAGTTTTGAAATCTCTTTTAACTTTCTCATAGTTTGTTTTGTTTCAATCAATGACTGAACCACAGAAACAATAGAAATGAAAAAAATGCAAAAAGCATAATAGTAGTAATCATCCAAAAGCCATAAAATAATAGAGAAAATTTGGAAAATATAGAATGGATGTAAAATTTCATTTATCAATAGTTCACCAATAGGGCTTTCTTTCAAGTCGAGAGAGTTGTCACCGAAAATAATTTTACGATCTTCAATCTCGTACTCATTCAATCCACTACGGATTTTAGAGGTAGAGCTCCATTGGGATTTATCTACCCAATTAGTATTAGTTGTGAACAAATCTTCAAGAGGATTGTAGATCAATTTCAAGTACCTGTATTCGAAAGAAAGAAGAATAGGGAGTCTTTGATTTTTATTTGCATCCACATCAATGAGACTGCTAGTATCAGGATCGCCATTCACTTGCTCATTTGTGTCTTTCTTAGGCTTCAAATTGAACACAATACCCAAATCTCTATTAAAAGATTTTTTCTTTACATCGAGAACATTTAATTCCCCAAATTCAGTTTCTACAACAACCCAATCACAGTTTCCTAAATTTTCTTTCACCCCATAAAAGTTAATTCTATATCTTGGTAACCATCTAAGAATCAAATAACTAAGGCCAAATGTCATGATGTTCAAAAGGTAAAATAAAAAAAGCTTGAATTTTGAGGTTCTATAACCTGCAATACCAATAACCAAGTCTTCCTCAGCTATATAAAATCTTTGGAAATGTGTTTGTGATTCTGGAAAGTAATTTTGATTAGTGATTTTGTTTGGTTGCGCATCCAATGAAGCCCCGGTATCTGAAAAGTAAGAACGATTCGAGACATCACTTAAAAGTCTAGTTCTAAAAGTAGGTTCATTATCATAAAGATCTCTATCATTTTCATCACTTTGACTTGCGCTATAAATTTCGTCATGGGTTCCATTGGAAACTTTGACTGTGTCTTCTTCGTTAGCATTCACATAAGTTGGACCAATGTTCCAATCAGTATCATAGTCAACCAATGGGTCATCCAACGTCGAAGAAACACCTTGAGCATTTTCAATTTCATCAGAAGTGAAGAATTTAAAAGTAGGTCTATTGTTTGATTCTATTGAGTTATTTCTAGATCTAACTGAAACATTTGAATCGATTCTGTGCAAGGCAGAAGAATTTCGATGAAAAATTCCCTCCTGTCTCTCATCATGAGTTTTGTTTTTTGGAACAATATCATTACCCAAGTTCAGAAATTCAAGATTTGGTTCCTCATTTTCTATTGCCTCCTCATTGTTATCTTCAAAATTATGAGTATGATGAAAAGTAACAATAGAAGAAGGAACAATTTCTGATCCTACACCCGAAAAGATTTCAGTATCATTTTCATCCAAGTACAAACTTCTTGAGGCGCTTGAAGAATTGGAGTTTCTTCTGGTCTGGGAATTCGAACGTGTTATTGAGGGTGTCACTGGTCTGTCATGATTTTTTGGCATATTTCAAAATGATTTGCTATTGATTCATCGACATTTAATTCTCAATAAATGTGAGTGATTTTAATCTCCATCTTCTAGGATGCAGCCTTTCGAGTAGAACTTTGTTTTTTTTTTTTTTTCCTCTCAAAATCCCCGGAGCTCACAACCATTATAGCAATTTTCGTATCTGAAAACTTCATGATTAGATCACGTAGATTATAATAACGTAATCTAAATAGACAACCCCGTTTTTTGGTTCTAAGATTTTATTATTTTCAGCCACGAATTTCCAGTCACTGGATACAAACTGGTTTTGTTTGTCTTCATTTAGGCAGTTTTACAGAAAAAAAAAGATAAATCTATCGTAATATTTTGTTTCCTGCAGAAAATACTATAGAAAAAACTTAATATGCATTCTGCTCCAATATATAAAAATACACGAAATTATTAAAAATTAGGAAACATAAAAATCAAAACACGATGTTTAAGGTTATTCCTTATTTAGATTTTTTAGAAAGTGGTTTGATGACATGTCCTGATTTCGTTATGACACTTGGCATAGTCATTTTTTGGAAAGTAGCTCTAGTATTCCATTCTTGACCCATTGGCATTCTAAGACTTCTTTCATATTGTTCCTTGTTTTCAAATGGGAATGGAACACCGTCAGATTGGTATTTCAAGTTTTTCTTATTGACCCTTTCGTTAAAAATCACATTTTTAAGATTTTTATCTGTTCTTTGGTCTGCTGATTTCACCCCTTTTACTTTTTTCATTTTAACATTCTTTTTTTGTTTTTTACGTTGTTTTTCTGTTCCACCTATCCAAGAATTGAATCCTGGTTGCTCAGCTGTAACCCATTGATCATCCTCTTCTTTTCTAATACGTTTTTTTTCACGTTCAAATTCTTTGACTACATTATCCCCAGCGAAAGCTTCCTTAATCAAATCTTTTTGTTGGAATGATTGTATATCATCAACATCTTCGTCCTCATTATTACTATCTTCATCTTCTACGCTTTGGTTGACATTCAAAGTGATGTTGGTATCAATTAATATTGACTCTGTTGCGTTACGATCAGCAAGGCCTTTCTTTTTAGATTTTTCAAGTTTATGTGCTTGCTTTTCAGCTTTAGAACTATTTTCATCAACAACTTTCAATTTTGTTGATTTTTTAACAGCTTTAGCAGCATTTTCACCTAACCATGGATTTGATGCTTCATCATCTTGTCCTTCCGTTATAATTTCCGGATCTTCTTTATCATCTGCTGCCTTGCTCTTTAATTTTTTATTGTTTTGTGGCAGCTGCTGCTGCTTTTGCTCTTGAGATTTTTTCTGTGTCTTATTGTTGAATTTTTCTCCCAATTTATTTTCAAGATTGCTACTTTCATCTATTTGTTGTTCTTCCACAGTCTTCTTATTCTGTTCAGTTAAAAGTTGACCTGATTCTGTAGCCGAGGGTGTGAATATCTTTCTACCTTTATTCAAAATGACTTTAGCATTACTTGTAGAACTTGCTTCAAAGTCTTCAATGTCTCCTCCTCTTTCCAATTTTCTCAATTTCTCAATTTGTTCTTGATTTCTTTCTCGCTCTTTAGCTTCGGCTTTTTTCATGAATGGCATATTCATAAAACCGGATTTACCTACACTTGCTTTTTTCTCTGCTAGTTCATCTTCATCTTCTTCATCTTCTTTTTCAAGATCGTCAAGGTCTACATCTTCATCATTATCAGAATTTTCTTTGTGACCAAGAATTTTTTGACGTAATCTTTGACCTTGCTGTAACATTGCTTCCATCTCTGCTCTTGTTTCTTTATCTTTTGTCATACCATGCTTCAACATATCTTTTGCCCATTTACTTGAATTATTTTTAAACTTCAATGTCATTCTTGCTTCAGCTCTAGCTTCATCTAAAGCTTGTTCATCTTCTTCAACACCATCGTTCATCAATTCTTGTTGTCTGAGCATTTCCTTCTTCTTTATTTTTCTATAACTCTTAGATTTTATTTTCTTAATTCTTTTTGCTTTTCTTTCTTCGCGGAAGAGCAACTCTCTCATCAATCTCAATTCATTTTGTCTTTTAATCATATCCTCTTTTGATAATTTTGCCACGGCAACTTGTTCAAAAAGAGCCTCTTTTTTAGTATCTGTAAGTAAAGACTCTTCTAAAGCTCCATTAACTTTTGATTCTAATTCATTGAGAGGACGATCTGATTTGACAAATGCTGACGGTTTTTGATGATTTGAGCTATCCCCACCAATCAATGGGAATTTAATCACTTCAGCTCTTTTGATTCTTTCAACATCATCTTTCCATTTTTCAACTTCTTTTTTGGAAATTTCATAGGCAGCACTTCTTTCATTTCTTTCTTGGATTCTTTTTGGTAATGGTATAGCTAATGGTTTAACTTCATCAGTATCTTTCAAAAGAATGGTTTTCTTCTTGACATCTGCATCATTCACAGCATCCATCATATCTGCGATAGATAATTTTGCTCCTTTTGTTGGCACACCAAATTCATTTTCTTCGATGTTTAAAGATACTAATTTCTTCTTTTTTTTCTCAGTCTTTTTAGATTTCTTCAAATTGTTCAAAACATTGCTCAATTCTCCATCTTCATCTCTCTCAATATCTGAATCAAAAGGATCACTTTCGGAGTCAGCCTCATCGCCAGAATCTTCTTCATCATCTTCTTCTTCCTCATCTTCGTCTTCACTTGAACTAAGTTCATCTAATTCTTCTTGTCTTGCGTCTAATTGAATTGCATTTTTTGATTCAGAATCACTCTCATTATCTTTATCGTCTAAATCCCAAATTTCACTTAATGGTTTCAATTCATTTTCATCAAAACTGAATTCCCCACTATTATCAGAAGCGTATTCAGAATCAAATTCATCAGAATCAATACTTTCATCACTGAAGTCTTTCAAAGCGTCTGAATCACTATCAGAAGCTATTTCTCCTGTCTTTGGGTTCAATAAAATCAAAGCACCGTCTTTAAAGGTTGATTTGAGAACCATTTTTATAAGGGTGTTTAAAGCTTATATGTTAGAATAACTGCAAAGCCTTTCCCTTCACTACAATGAATAAAAATAAAATAAAAATTTTTTGTATTTTTTTTTTTTTTTTTTTTTTTTTTCAAAATGAGATGAGCACCGAGGGATGTCTTCACATGACTACAATACTATGAAAGCTAACGTGCCCTCGGCTATTGATCCCGTAAGTTGTTTTCGATGAAATGCATCCCTGATCAACTACCCACCATACATGTAAATATAAATTGTTTGATCAATGTGAATATACATTTAATACTGAAATGTTTTTACTTGAAAATGCAGTTGAAAATTATTTTGCTTTAGCAAATCACAAATTTCTTCGCTGATGAGGTGATTTATTATCCTAAAACACAATAACCCCCCCCCCCCTGAAAGGAACGAAAAAACAAAACAAAAAAATTCTTGCGAAAATTTCATTTCTTCAACTCATGTGCAATCAATGAACTCTTGGCTGATGACAGGATCCTTTTGTCTTATTTTTTCTGCTATATGTTTTGGTAGCTCACGAAGTTTTAGTTTACCTTCTCCGCCGTAGCTCAACCTGTAAACTATTTCAGGTTGCTTATCCAAGTCAGTGATTTCCTTTGGAACAGTTTCAACTAACCATTCTACAAACGCACCAAACCATCTGGCATTATCGAAACAGACAATTGGGGACCTTCTTTTACCATTACAAAATTTAGTGAATAGGGTGTTTCTTAAAAGCTGTGGAATTTCTCTTGTTTCAAACTCTTCAATTGCTTGAAGAATGAATTCTTCATCTCTAAAACCATAAACTATTTTGGAGGTGTCTAGAAGTAAGCACTGCGCCCATGTTTTTAATAGCTTCTTTTCAAAAATTATTGCCGCGCCATCATTATGAATTTCTTTAGAAGTTTTTAATTCAACAAAACGGCTTAAATTATCTTGTACCTTTTTATTCTCTTTGTTATCTTCTTTTTGCTTCTTTTCCTCATCCAAATCGTCGTGGGAAAATGTACTTGATTCAGACATAGAATCGTCAAATATGCAATCAACTTCTCCTCCAAGAATCAAGCTAATTTTTCTAATCTCAGTCTTTACTACTGACATATGCAGTGATGCTGTGCTTACTACTTTTGACGCTCGTTTCTCAATTTCGTTTTTGGTACATTCAGCAAATGGCTTAGACAAAGTGACCAAAGACTCGAATTTGAGACCAGAGTAAGTGAGCTTATTAAATTTTTCTTTGATACTCAATTGCTCTTTTTTTTTATTTGACTCTTTAAAACTACTCAAATTTGCCGCATCCCTCTTGATATCTTTTCTAATTTCACGTATTCTCTGTATTCGCTCATGTTTTTCATACACTGTTTTACTGCCACCTCTTCCCTCTATTTTCTCTTCTTATTTCTGTCTCTTTTTTGGTTTTTCTAACATTTGCTTCATTTGCTTTTTTTTAGCTCTTTTTTCATATTTTCCAATCCCTGGTTATTTTCCGTCTTTTCTTGCAGCCTGCTCATCTTTTCTAATTTTTTTGTCACTTCCACTTCTTCTTGGCAATTTCTCGTCTTTTTCATTCGCTGCTTGGTTTCCATTATCTCTTTGTATTGTCTCATGTTTTTCAGTTTCTTTTGGACTTACATTTTTCTTCAAAAAGTTTTCGTTTGTATCAATCTCTGTTTTATTTTCATGCATGTCAAATTCTGATTTATTTTCATACTTTTGCAGTATTTTTCCTTGTTTTTCGGTCTCTTCTTTCTTTAAAAGCTTCTTATAGAACTCAATATTTTTTTTTATTTTACTTTTCTTATCCTCCCTAAGGAAAATTTGGCCATCAAAATAAGCTAAGTTCAAATCTTACCTTTCATTCCCATTAATCTTCAAAGTTAACATTGTTGCCATCACTTTTCGAAACGCAATAATTTCACAATCGATTTTTTTACCGCAATTTTTGGTTTTTTCCCAATTAATTATCGATTTCAAAAACCTTTGCATAACTTCGTTGTTTCTTCTGTGGACAAAATTTTCGAACCCATTATCTAAGCGATATTTTTTACATAACTCAGATTCTGGGAAATGATAATAACTAATTTTCGGTTGGCTTTCAAAGGAAACTGGCCCATCTTCTGATCTATTGTAAGAAGTGATTTCTATTGGCTGGTTTAAGGTGGCAAAATAATATATTTTGGAGTAATATAGATAAAACTTTTTCTTCCATCAAACAAGCTTGTGTGACTCTACCTAACATTGTGAAGAGTGATAATTGGTATATTATCCTTGATTTAGTTAGAAATATAAACAACCAGACAAGATAAACATTTTTTTAGAAAAAAAGAAGAAAAAAAATAGTTTTTATTCCAAAAACTTAATTATTTTCGCTTCCTTATTTTGAAATGCATCTTTCAGTTCCCGCGCATTGAATTCTTCAGTAGATGTTTCAATTCATAATTCCTATTTGAAGCTTGTTGAGAAAGATTTATTGTATTATATTTATTTTATTCCTTTCATTGCTTTTTGCTACCTCTCTCACATACATATATGTACTTTGGCATGAAAGCTGTGAGAACAAGCAGTATTTTAACACCAAAATAATAAAAAACACACTCAAAATTTTATACTTATATCACAAAAAAAAAAAAAAAAAAAAAAAAAAATAGATACTTAACCCACCCCTTCAATAATATAATTGAAAGCTTTTTCAAACAGTCTATCCAAAAAAACCGACTAAAGTGAAACGTGAAACAACAGTCACAATAATAATAGAAAACGCTTTTTATTCCTTCCCTTCCTGCATTTCTTTTCTCCAATTAATGAATTCTTGACTGATAACAGGATCTCTCATTATTCTTTTTTTTGCTTTCCTTTCTGGTAATTGTATTAGTCTCACATGCCCTTCGCCATCATAACTTAACCTATACATGATTTTCGCTTGCTCATCTAAATCAGTTATGTTTCTCGGTACATTATTCAGGACAAATTCTAGAAAAGCTGCAAACCAACTAAGATGATCTAAACATCTGATAGGCAACCTTCTTTTCCCATTACAATGTTGAGTAAATGGGGTGTTTCTTAAAAGTTGTGGAATTTCTCTTGTCTTAAACTCCTCAATTGTTCGTAGAATGAATTTTTCATCTCTAAAACCATAAACTATTTTGGGTGTGCCTAGAAGCAAAGATTGAGCCCATGTGCTTAATAATTTCTTTTCAAAAAGTATGGAGGAGCGATTATTATATATGCAATTACTTGTTTTCAATTCAACAAAACGCTCCAAAATACTTCGCCCATTATTCTTCTGTTTGTGGTCTAGATTGTCATTTTCATTTTGATCTGAGTCGGAATAATCAAGCATACAATCAACATCTCCTCCAAGAATCAAGCTGATATTACGAATCCCAGTCTTTATTACAGATATATGCAGTGATGCTGTGCTTACTACTTTTGACGCTCGTTTTTCAAGCTCATTTTTGGTACATTCAGCAGACGGTTTAGGTAAAGTAACTAAAGATTCGAATTTATTTCCAGAATATGTGAGTTTGTCCTTTTTTTCTTGAATCAATATTTCTGAGCCATTTATAATACTATTTTCTTGATCTACTTGCACTATTTCTTCAACATCTTTTTCATGTATTTCCTCTTTTTTCACTGTGGAATCATCTTTTAGAATTCCTTCTTCTGTTTTCAACATGATATTATCTTCTTTAATTATTTCTTCTTTTTTCATTATTTGTTCATTATTTTTTTCAATCCCATTTTTTTGATTTTCTGTCAGTATGTGGTTTTCGTTTTGAATGACTTTTTCTTTGTCACTTTTTGCAAATAACATCTTATTTTTTTCTGTTCTTTATTTTTTTCTGTTCTTCTCTCCCTTGCTTTTTTTTCATCTTCTTCAATGAAAATTTGACGATCAAAATAAACTAAATTTAAATCATACTTTTCGTATTTGAATACATTCAAAGTAAGCATTCTTGTCATTAAACTTCTAAAACAGATTATATCTCCATCGATTTTCTTGCCCCCATTTTTGTTCTTTTCCCAATAAATTATCGACTTCAAAAAAGTTTTCATCGTTTCTCTATCATAAGAAATGATTTCTCTAGGTTGGTTTAAAGTTACATACCCGCTCTTTCTGGCGGATAATGGTAGATGTTTCTCTTCCATTTTGGGAGGCTTGTTTAATCTACTCAGTAATTTCAATAGCAACAAATGTATTTTTTTTTTTATGTATTTTATAAATTGAGATCTAACAAAACTATTTGAATCATTTTTTTTTTTTTTTTTTTTTTTTTTTTGGATAGCCACAAAAATAAAAAACTTCATTGTTTCATTTTAAATTCAAATAAAGAGCTTTTTTTGCAAAATATCTGGAAAAGCAAATAAAAGACCAAGGATTAATAGAGGCATTAAAGCTTTTTATTTTAAAAAATCATGATAAGCTAATCATGGCAGTTTTTTTTTTCACCGTTTATATTCATGTATTTGTTTTCTCAAATCAATTAGCTCTTGGCTGATAACAGGATCTTCTAGAATCACTCTTTCAGTGTCCTCATTTAATAGTTGACTTAGCCTTACATTTCGCTCGCCATCACAATTCAATCTGTAAACTATTTTAGCTTGCTCATCTAAGTCAGTGATAGCTTTTGGAATGCTTTCAACTAACCATTGCAAAAATGTTCCAAACCATCTAAGGCTATCAAAACAATTTATTGGATACCTTTTTCTACCATTTGCATACTGGATGAATGGTGTTTTTCTCAAGAGTCTTGGAACTTCTTTTGTTTCAAATTCTTCAATTGTTTGAAGAAAAAATTCTTCATCTCTAAAACCATAAATTATTTTGGGAACACCTAAAAGTAGACACTGAGCCCATGCTTTTAATAATTTCTTTTCAAATAATATCGCAGCACCATTATGATATATACACTTAGCAGTTTTTAATTCAACGAAACGATTCACATTACTTTGTTCCTCATCATTATCTTCTTTTCTCTCTTGCGTTTGCTCCTGCTTCTTACATTTTTCATGTTGATCAAAGTAAGAATCATCAAGCATACAATCAACTTCTCCTCCAAGAATCAAGCTAACATTACGTATCCCAGTTTTTACTATTGACAAATATTGCGATAATGTGCTTACTGCTTTTGAATCTCTTTGTTCGAGTTCGATTTGTCACATTCCGCAACAGACTTAGATAAAGTCACCAATGACTCAAATTTATAACCAGAATAAGAAAATTTATCCATTGTATCTTGAGTAGGAAATGCAAGACCATTTTTTTTACTTGAAATTTGACTTATTTTCAACAAGGTTTCATCTTTTTTGACTTTTCGTTCTTTTTGAATTTTTTCATCTTCATTTATAAAAATTTGTCCATCAAAATACATTGAATTCAAATCATACTTTTCAGTATCAGAATTTTTCAACATAAGTAATATTGCCATAATTCCTCTCTGAGTAATTATATCTCCATCAATTTTTTCGCCCCCCATTTTTATGTTTTTCCCAGTCAATTATCGATTCTAAAAGAAAATGCATCAATTCTTTGTCTTTGCGTAACTTGACTTTTTCAAATCCTTTATCTAAATGATATTTTTTACGTACTTCAGACTGAGGAAAATAATAATAACTGATTTCAGATTTTTTATTTCCGATAGAAAACGACCCATCTGCTAATCTATTTCTTTTGGTTGCTTCAATACTGAGTAACCGTACGTTCTAGTAGATAAAGGTAGAATCTTTTCTTCCATTATGAGAGCTGTCTATCTAATAATAGCAATTCTCTTAATTATAAATATGATTATATGAACACAAAAGGGCTACTCATAGCACTACTGAACAGAGTAAAAAAGAATAAAATATCAAAGATGAAAAAAAGCTAGTTATGCAAAATGTTAAAATTGCTAATCATGTGAATTTACTTTAAAGTTTCCTGTTGTGGTATGTTTCCCTTTTGGGACATCAAAGGCAAAAGTTTCAATGGAAATTATTACAAATTAAGTGTAATTAAGTGTAATTTAATGAATTTATATATATATATATAATCTCTTGTTTTTTTTTTTGTTTTTTTCTTATATCACTCAGTACTATCAACTTTCCATAATTTCGTACCAAGAAAATCATTGATCTATAAAAAAAGTAGGAAAGGAAAAATATAGTCTTGCGCTAGGACAGAAGTGAATAATATAATGAAACTTGGATTATATTTCGTCATAATATTCAATGTTGCTTTGACTCAAGTTGTTATTGCTACTGTGAAAAATCCCTGGCATGGGTTTGACATGAAACAAGATTTAGCAATTTTGAAAAAAAAAGCAAATATCGAACAATAGACATTCAAAATGCAATTTCTACGAGAGAAGTACAAAAATGGAAGTTCATAATCTTTATCATAATAAAAGTCAGTCATTGAGATTTGTGAAATTGTTGTTTCCTCTTGTTAAAAGTCAAACACTTTTCAAGTTAATATAAAAACATGACATTTCATTTTTGGTCTGAAAATTATATGAACATTACTGTTTTATTCTCATCTATCATTTAATAAAACACAAAACTTGGGAGAAAAGCATTTTGTTGATCTGGAGGCTGAAAATTATACTAAAAATTACATTAATTATGATATAAAAATATCAATAAAAATCGACCAAATAATCTATTATTTTAATGTTGAAAAAATATTTTAGAAAAAAAAAAAAAAAAAAAATAGAGAAAAAATGATTAAAAACGAAATGGCCAGCAACCAGAGAGAACAAGCAATGAGGGAGAAAAAAAATTGAATAGAGCCAAAATAAACTCTTTTGTTTTTTTTTCAAATTAAAAAAAAAAAAAAAAAAATGTATATAATATAATACTTAGATTGCTATAACCTCGAAATAAGTAATAAAATAAAGAAAATAAAAAGTCAATAGGAAATACAAGAACCTGTAAGTAAACAAAACAAAAACATAAAAAAATCTAGCAAAAATTTT
Organism: Saccharomycopsis vini; assembly: GCA_031124825.1. Classification (NCBI taxonomy): domain Eukaryota; kingdom Fungi; phylum Ascomycota; class Saccharomycetes; order Ascoideales; family Saccharomycopsidaceae; genus Saccharomycopsis; species Saccharomycopsis vini. The sequence continues at coordinate 22,921 of JASTUB010000214.1, forward strand.
CAAAAATTAACCACGAAAAAAAAAAAGAAAAAAATACAAAAAAATAAAAAAAATAAAAATAGCATGAATATCTCCTTCTCTTTCTACCCCCTTTTGATTCTATCAGCTTGTTTTGCCGTTGATTTTAAATTTCCCATTGAATAAACTTTTGGTATCAAACTTTTTTCTTTTCAATGGAGGTGCTCCTCCTAAGCCCATTGCGACAGTATTTAGATTATTAAGATTATTAGTGTTGTTAATATTGCTGTTATTATTGTTGTTGTTGAAAGTCGCATTTAAAGCTAAGGTATTCAAAGTATCTAAGTCTGTGAAAATTTGGTTTGTAGCAGAATTGAGTCCAGTTATCTGTTGATTGTAATTGTTATTTTCTTTGTTGTTATTGATCAAGAAATCACTTGACATGAAATTATTTATGTAGTTTGTAGTAATTGGTCCACTTTCTTCTGTCCACGTACTAATGTTATTAATCATATCAGTGGCACGATCAGTGAATGTAACGGATGACGATGGGTTAGGAAATGATTGCAATGATCCAAAATTGATTCCATTGGCTGCCGACGGCATTCCTTGACCATTACTAGATGAAAAAACTGCAGATAAGAAAATATTGTCATTGATAGCAGAATTGTTTCCATTTGGCGGTAATGTTTGTGAGTTCTGTGTTGTACCTAAGCTATTAGGTGAGTTATATGCATTGTCATTTGGAGAATTGCTATTTTGATTATTGAATAGACTCATAGTGTTACCACTGAAAAGACTTTGAGTCTGAAAGCCGTTATTATTATTATTATTATTATTATTATTATTATTATTATTATTATTATTAGCCGCAGGGTTGTTTGCACTAACATTGAATAAATCGCCATAAGTATAACCATTGTAAGCAGATCTTTTGTCATTTGAATCAAGCTTTTCAACTTTTTGAGTAGTGATCTTTCCAGCGCTTTCTTCTTGAGAAAGAGATTCATCGTGGTTAGTAGGGCTAAGATAATTTTCATAAAGACTATCATCATCGATCAATAAATGAGATAAACTTTTTGGCACCGCTGACTTCTCGAGAACTCCTCTTTTTCTTTTATTTTCTTCATTCTCTTTTTCTTTTTCTTTTTTGAACTTGGACAGCACTCCTCTAATTGAATAATGATATTCTGGGAGAATATCATAATGAACTACCGGTTGTCGAACAACTGCAGGTGGCATTTCATTAGACTCCGTCTTGATTTTTGGAGTTCCGGCACTACTAGTATTACTTGTTGAACTATTGAGGTTATGATTGCTGCTATTAGTACTAACATTACTATCACTTATTTGCATCTGGAACCCATTATTAGCAATGTTGTTATTGTCGCCGGTAACATTATTATTATTTATAGGCATTTGGTTGTTTTGAGGAAGAACAATATTATTAACAGACTTAGTTATTATATTTTTGGTGCCATAAATCAATTCAGTTGAATCAGGGCCACATCTTTCAATTAAATTGCCAATTGTGGCTCTGAGCAATTGATCAAATGTATCACGGAAAACCATTGCATATTTAGATCTTTCAGCCATTACAAAGAGACAAATACTACAAGCTTTCAAATCGTCTAAGCTGGTAAATAACTCACCAGTCATCACTGGCCTTGTATGTTTTGCAGTATCTCCAAGAATTTTTCTTCTTTTATCTTCAATATTACGAGTTAACCATAGACAGTATATCAAAGTCACTCCTGCAACAAAAACATTGTTAATTGCTAATGTAGAATGGCCATAAACTGTCTTTTGATGAAATACTTTGAAAAGTTGACAAATTTGTCCAGCAGCAGCTTGACATTCTTTAAAAAGACGGTCTTCAGGTTTCATAAGTTCCAAATAAGGTTGAATTAATACTCTAATTGTACGGAAATAATAAAGTCCCAATGTGGCTCTTTCAACTTCATTTGTAATATAGGTACATTCTTTTCTCCAATTTTGTAATTCTTCGAAATAATGTTCAACTAATGGAAGTTCAGAAACAGTCGAAACCCTTGAATTTGAACCAATGATATTTAGTGTTTCAATAGCCTTTGCTTCAATTCTTTTAAGTTTGATCAGTTGATTAATAAACAAACAATTTTCCCCAATATAACCATTAGTCCCTGATGATTTTGTAAAATCATTTATATATTCAATGTTAACTGGATCTTGATCAAACAAAGGAATATCAGAATCAATTTCTTTTTCAGAAAATGTAAAATGTTTTCCTAATGATACGGAAATCAAATGATCTAAAAGATAAACACACCAAAAGCATTTCATTTTCTTAGTTCTTTCTTCATTGTCGACACAACTTAAATATGACGAATATTTATGTAAGTTTAGAGATACTGCCACTTTCATTGCATCACCAATGATTTTATACAATTCTATAGAATCGTGATCACATCTAATCAAACATAAAATTGTTAAAAGGAGAATTTCAATTTGTTGATATGGATTATTTATTTGACATTTAGATAAGCTTCTCAAAGCAGTAGAAAATAATCTTAAAGGTTCCAAATGTTTATAATCACCAGTAGTTTTCAATATGAATGAATTTAAACTATAAATTAACCACATTCGACAACAAGCAAAATAAAAATAATCAGAATCATTCATGTAACCTGAAGAGTTTTTTGTATAAGCATTATGGAAATTTATGACTTCTTTTTCATCTAAAAAGGGAAACTTGATTTGAAATCTAATAAAATGAGTATCTATAAGAGTTTTCGAAAGATTTTCATCTACGTTGAATTCTGGATCATAGCTTAAGATTTCTTTGAAATCATAATTACCTAATATTGTGTTACTTAAGTCCACAGGGCCAGAAACATGAAGTGAATTGTTTGAAGAAGGAGAATTGGTATTATTTATTGAATTAGATGAGGCAACTGCCGTTGGCGTATTATTTGCAGCAATGGAATTATTAATAGTAGCAGAACCGTCTAGGCTGGGTAAATTATTGGGTTTGGACGATGTTTCTGTGGATTTCATTGAAGGAGAAGGACTAATCATTTTACCATTAGCGTCAAATTTTGGAATCTGTCTCATTGGATCATTCATTAGTGAAAACGTAGGTATTTCTAAAGAAGCTGCTAGATCAACATCATTTGGGTCAAAAGTATTTGTCCTTGTTAACTGAACGCCACTATTAAATTGAGTCAAAGTTGTTGTTGTTGGTGATCCGGAAGTGAAATCATTATCTTTCAATATTGAGTTATCATTCAGTTGTTCTTCTATAATGGTTTGATTAACGCTGTTATTTTGTTCATTAGTCGGAAGATTATTGGGTTGGTTTTCAAGTATACTTAAATCATCTTTTTCTATTGCTTTTGAATCACTATGATGGTTTTCAATGAAGGGAGTTAATTTTCGATATTTGGAGAAAACTCCGGGTTTATAAGAATTTGTATTTTGATCGATAAGGTTTTCAAGATATTGGATTCTTCTTTCTAAAACAAGGGTATATTCATCTTTAGCGGGGCTTTCGACGCTATATTTTTCTGGCTGAATACATTGAACTCCAGCTTTTATACATGTCGTACAAGAAGGTAAACGATGATCACATTTTTGTTTTCGCTTTTGACAAAGCATACAAGAACGAGACCGACTTTTCTTATCTCCCTGAGCTTTTGAAGCAATAAGTTCCAGTTCTAAGCTAGATTTTGATTTCTTCGGCATTTTGGGAAAGGGCGTTGTAGTGTATTCCAATAATTATTGTTTTTTCCTGTCTTTGACAATTTTCTTTGAATATAACGCCGTACCCTTTATATAGGTTTGAAGTTGAGAACTTTATTGATATCAATTGTGATATTAGATAGATAATACAGTCGCTCTTTCTTTTTTTTTTTTCTCTCTATTTTTTTTTCAGCCGTCAACTAACCAACAGTCGAACTCCTAAAAAAAATTACAAAAAAAAAAAAAAAAAAAAAAGGAAATCTGCGGTTGTTCCCGTGATTAATCAGTTGGCCTTAATTGTTTGTCTTCGGTGTTTGCACAGATACACACTACAAATAATTATCTAAATTTATTGATATCATGTAATAATCATCGGGAATATTTCGCAAGTAACAAATAATTAAATTATAAATAGCAATATTATTACCAAATCTCTTACTTTTTTTTTTTAATTTTTTTTTTTTTTTGTAGCTTTTACTAAACAATTTTCTTGTTGTGTAAATATACTCTCAAACTAAAGTTTTTCTGGGGAAAAAATCCATTACAAACTCATACATGCATTTGCATGCATTATCCAAGTACCAAAATAATTTTTTTTTTTTTTTTGACAAACGTTTGTAATTTGGGATCTTTTTAGTGGGTGGATGGATATAAATCTCACACTGTCCAACCTCCTTTTTTTCATACTATTATTTAAGCTTTTCGATTTTGACCTTTTTTAATTTTGTATTTTTCTTTCAAATCTGTTTAATTTTGGCATACAGATTTTTCCTTTCTTTTTCTCTTTTTTTTTTTTTTTGACTTTTATAATTTTTTCTCTTCTTTACTCTAGCAGTCGTCTTGCGAAGTCAATTATCCCTCTGGAGAGACTGGATTATTTTTTTTTTTTTTTAACCATCATAAAAAGTTGTGCATTAAAGGAAAAAATTATATACTAAATAAGGGGGAAAAACCTAAAAAAAAAAGGCAACAGTTCTGCCTCATAGGAAGACAAAAAACCCCTCATGTATAATAACGAAAAACCAAAAAAAAAAATTTTTTTTACATTCAAAAAGATTCGTACATTTATGAACTAAACTATATACTAAATAGAGGGGAAAACCTAACAAGGA
>JASTUB010000215.1:0-27680 GCA_031124825.1 Saccharomycopsis vini
AAAAAAAAATAAAAAAAAAAAAAAAAAAAAAAAAAAAAAAAAAAAAAAAAAAAAAAAAAAAAAAAAAAAAAAAAAAAGAAGGACAAAAAAAAAAAAAACAACATCCAGAAGATTAAATTTATGAAGCCATCTAGTTGGATATGAATATATATATAAACATAAGATAAAGAAATAGAAAAACAGGAACAAGATAATCAAGCAAAACCGACAACATATTTTATCTCATATAGCTCATATTGCACACTGAAATTTTCCTACAGCAATGAGTATCGATAACACTTCTGAAGCGTACGTTTAAGTGTTTCATTTCACTCAATTTATATATTTGAATTTCGAGTACAAATGAGAACAAGTTATCTATCTGTTTGCATTGATCTTAGCTCTTAGACAGTATATACTAACAATTATGTTTTTTTTTTTTTTTTTTTTTTTTTTTTTCTTTCTGTTATTTTTAGTGTGCCCTCAATTGTAGCTTCAACATCATCCATCAGTGGACCACTATTCAAGGTGAAGCTTTTAGATGCCTTGAAAGGCAGTGGTGCCGATATTTTGCCAATTGATAATTTATTTTCATCTAATCAACACGTTACTGATTCCACTGTTACGAAGATTAAATCTCAAATTTTACACTTGGCAATTCAAGTATGCGCTACTAGTTTACTTTTCGAAAAACTTCTAGAAAATGAAAACTATAACCAATACATCAATTCTCAAGATGATGATGGTAACACTCCACTTCATTTGGCATGTGAATTTCAAAGACAAGACCTCATTAGACTATTGTTGACTCATCCATCTATCAATGACACTATACGTAATAACAAGAAGGAGGAGCCAGCAGATCTTCTTTCCAATAATCCAAAGCTACAAGAATTGATACAAAAACTGCAGTTGGAATATGTGAAAGTTGTATCGCGAAATTTGAGAAATGCCTTCGACAATAGAAATTTCGAGCAGTTGAACAAAATTTATTCAAACCCTCGTAATGTAAAGCTTATGGACATCAATGGAATTGACCCAGGTAGCGGAGACACGGTGTTAATTGAATTCATAAAGAAATCCGATGTTAAAATGACAGATTGGATACTTGAACATGGTGGAGACCCTTTTACTAGAAATTCTAAAAAAAAATTACCAATTGAGGTTTTATCTAAAATGAAAAAAACAAATTCTACATCACAAATCAAAGCCTTGTTGAAGAAAGCTGCAAAAGACGAAAATGTTATGAATCCAATAACAAATACTGAAACTAAAATAGTCAAATCGGACGGCGGTTTGATGCAAGAAGTGCCTATTGCAGAAGGTGACTTGAGAAAATATGCTAATTTCCATCTGGGTTACAAATTAAGATATTTTGTTCTTGACAAAGATGGTAAATTGAATTATTGGAAGCATAAAGCAGACAAAAAGAACAAACTTGAGCCTCGCGGAACTCTTAATTTGAGAAATTGTGTATTGTCCTGTGAATCTAGTGAAACATACAAATTTGAAATTAAATTATACACGCCTTCGTATCCAAAAGTACTTACTAACACTTGGACCTTGAAAGGGCTCGACAAAGTTTCAACTCAAAGATGGATTTGGGGGATTCAAAATGCAATTAAAGTTGCCAAAGATCGTGAAAAAAATAAGACTGTAGGGTCTTCAAGTACTTACAGCTTTGTGCAATCAGTACTGGGAGACGCTAGATCAGTTTCTAGATCTTCAACCGTTAATACCCGCCCAAGGCTGTTACTTGACGGTTATACACCAACTGCTCATAGCTCTAATTTAAAAGGTCATTCTAGAACTCCATCAAATGTGCCAAGCATTGCAAGTAGCACCAAGCAAAATGAAAGTATATCAGATTCAAGCCAATCAAGTAAACCAGCCAAAGGAAAATCCGGAAATCATTTATCGCCAATCAGGGATGATGATATGGTTGGTTCGTCAGCTGGCGATGATGATATAGATTTTTCAGGATCTGACAACGAAAATGATAATTTGGAAGATTTAGAATTTAATGAAGATGACATGAACTCTCTTGCTAGCGAAGCTTTGTCTATTATCAGAAATGATGTGTCAAAAATTAAATTCATTGGCCCATATGGCAATGAAATTACAACTTTGCAAAAGTCTTTTTCATTCAAATTGAATTCATTAAATGAACTAACAAAATCGTTGGTCGATGAAGGTGATGCCGAAGCCAAAAAGTCTGAAATTTATAAAACATTTTCAGATGCCCTTCAAGGCCTCAGTGGTGATTATGATAATTTATTGCTACTTTTATACCAAAACAACTATCAGTTTGCAAAAAGGTTAAGTGATGAATTAAAAGTAAACTCATTGTGGGCCATATCAATAAAAGAATTAGAACAGGAAAATCTCAAAAATTTGAAAAAGATGGAGGAATACGAACAAGGAAGAAAAGAGTTGCGCAAAATTTTGCGGGATAAATTATCACATGCGAATCAAAATGATGGTAATTTCTCTGTAGTCAGCGAGGAGTCTTTGAATGAAGAAAATGAATTAGGACTCAGAAAAATTGTTATTGATGCGGTGAATGATGCCAAAAAGACGAAGTCTAATTTAGCTGATGATAAAGAAATTAAGGATGCAATCGCTTCTGCAGAGATTGAAAAGAAGGTCGAAGAAAAAGAATACAAAGATTCAGATGGTAAAAGTCATAAAAAGAAAACTGAGCATCCTACAATTGAAAGAACAGGATCAAATGGAGCTGCTGCCAGTAATATTGATATAGCTAACAATATTCAGAAGATTGAAGATTCTGAAGTCGATATTTCCAAACCTGATACAACAAACACTGCCTTTAGTACACCATTCGAGAGCAAAGGTAGCCTTTCTCCAAGAAAAAGTGGTCTTGTATTATCAAACTCTATTGAAGATCAGAAATTAATTCAGTTTGTTGAAGAGGAGGATTCTGATACTGATGATGAGTTTTTTGATTATGATGATCTCGACGATTCTGAGAAAGCTGTACTTTCTGAAGCCGAAGAAATCGAATCGTTACCAGGAAAACTGGCCACAAATTTCGGTACAAGCGAAGATAAAGAGGCTGTGAACACTCTAAAGGATACTCCTGATAGTGAAGTAACTACTTTGGATAGAATAAAAGAAAAGAATGAAGAAGAAGCTACATATGAGGCACATCCTCCTTATACAGCTTCACCTAAGGATTCTAAAAAACTTGCCAAAAATGAAAACCAAATAACTACTCCTACCCCAGTTGAGCTCAATCCTGTCCAAGAGAAGAAGAATCAATCTTTGTTAGAAGAAAAGTCTTATAATGGATATGAAGATCCTATTAGAACAAAATTAAGTAAAGATGAAGATGATAGACCAAAAATATCCCTTTGGGGTATTTTGAAATCAATGGTAGGAAAAGACATGACTAAAATTACCTTACCTGTTTCATTTAATGAGTGTACCTCTCTTTTACAGCGTGTCGCTGAAGGTGTTGAATATACTGAATTGTTGGATAAAGCTGCTTCAATTGAAGATTCTACAGAAAGACTATGTTGGGTTGCTGCCTATGGTGCTTCTGAATATGCCTCAACAATGAAAAGAGTTGCTAAACCTTTCAATCCATTATTGGGTGAAACTTTTGAATATGCTAGACCAGACAAAAATTTCCGTTTTTTCACTGAACAAGTCAGTCATCATCCACCAATCAGCGCTGCTTTGGCTGAATCTCCTAAATGGGATTACTATGGTGAAAGTAATGTTCATTCCAAATTTAATGGTAGATCTTTTGATATCAAGCCTTTAGGTAAATGGTATTTGCATTTGAGACCTGACAAATTGGTCAAAGATAAGAAAGGTGAAGTAATAGCAGATGAAGAAATCATAACTTGGAATAGAGTCACCAGTTCTGTTGTAGGTATTATTATTGGTAATCCGGTCGTTGATAATTATGGTGATATGAAAATCGTTAATCACACTACTGGTGATCATGTTACTTTAACATTCAAAGCTAGGGGATGGAGAGCATCTTCCGCGTATGAAGTTAAAGGTGTTGTCTATAATAAAAAGAACGAAGCTTGTTACATGATCAGAGGCCATTGGGATTCCAAAATTTATATGAAAAAACTTCAAAAAGGTGAGATGGATGATAGCTCGAATGGGCTTGATGATGCTTCTACTGATAAGGCCTTACTTTGGCAAGTCAATCCTAGACCACCAAGACCTTTCAACTTAACTTTGTTCTCTATTTCTTTGAATGCTTTGCAACCAAGTTTGAAGAATTGGTTAGCACCAACTGATACAAGATTGAGACCTGATCAAAGAGCCATGGAAGACGGCCGTTATGATGATGCCGCAACGGAAAAGAATAGAGTCGAAGAGAAACAAAGAGCAGCTAGAAAAGAAAGAGAATCCAAAAACTTGCAATACAAATCTAAGTTCTTTGAGAAAGCAACACACCCAACTACCAAAGAAACCTATTGGAAATATAATGGCGGATATTGGAAGAGAAGAGCTGATCATGATTTACAAAATAGTGGTGATATTTTCTAGGTTCTAACTAAGACTGAACTATTTTCTCTATTCTTTCTATTTATTTGGACTTAACAATGATTGTATTGTTGTCAAGGTTAACTTCCTGTGATGCTTTAACTTTTTGTGATGCTTTAACGTTTTTATGTTTCGATTTTTTTTCGTCTGTTTACCAGCTATTTTTCCAATTTTGTTCATTTTGTTTTCTTTTTCATCATTACACTATATGTCAATTAATACTCATTTTTTTTGTGTTTCCTATCTTTTCATTACCTTTAGTCTCTTAATTAATAACTATTAATTGTTTAAAAACAGATATATATTCCTAAAATAAAAATGTAAACACATTACAAAAAGAAACAATTGATTGAATAAAGACCGGAAAAACAGAAAAAAAAACGTACAAAGTTTTATAGCCAATACTAAAATAAAAGCATAATATTATATATACACATAAAAGCAAAACATAGTTATGCAAGACAAAATATAGATGACTTAAAATTAAGAATATGAGTTTTGCTAAAATAAATTCCAACCAAAAGATATTTATACAGATCAAAAATGTCCTTCATGAGACACCCTATCATAAGATTCAAAAGTAAACTATGAGTTTCATTTTTTCTTTGGTTGTAATCTTGCAAAATAGTTAAAATGGAATAGAGAGAAACAAATATGACTATAAAACAAAAATATCTGATGCACTCTTTTCGTACCAGTCTTTCAAAAACTTTCCCCTTTATATTCAAAGAAAATGCAAGAGCTAGAGTGTAATTTAACCTAATTATACAGCATCTGGTTGATTAGCAATGAAATCAATAGCTTGTTGAACACTTTTGATGCTATCAGCTTGTTCATCACCAACGCTAATTGAGAATTCTTCTTCAAGAGCCATGACAACTTCAACAACATCTAAAGAGTCAAGTCCTAAATCTTTCGAGAAATTTGCGTCTAAAGTAATTTTGGAGTGGTCTTCAATCTTTAAATAATATACAAAATACAAAATACAAAAACAGTAGTGGGATAAAATGTTAATATTGGTGAACATGCTTTTTCCTCATTTTTTTTTTTTTTTTTTTAGTTCCTTATTTCACTCCGAAATATGACATTATGACTGTATTTTTATACATACCTTATCAAATCCTTCCAATAATTCATAAACTCTTTCGGTGATTAAATCTCTAGTTAATGCTGGTGCATGGGAATAAGATCTGATATAATTAAGATTCACATTTTGGATTCTGTTAATGGCCAAACCTGCTTTTGAAGGGAGGGGTTTCAAGAACTGTGTTCTTAATGATCTGGAGAATATTGAGCGCAACATTATTGAATATATTGAGTTTTCAGATTAACTTCTAAGAGTTCTATTGTATGAACTATGTTGGAGAGTTCATTCAATTGTTAATATACCAGATGATTTCATTTGTGCGTTTTTCCATTCGTTGTGAAACAGAAAGGCCGGGAAATCGCAGATCTCGTGATACAAGCTGCCTTTAACAAGAAAAAAAATAAAAATAAAAAAAAAAAAAAGATGTTTGTGAATGTGAAAAAAAAAAAGAATATTAATCAGTAACAACTCAACATCAACGATCAAGAGCTGATCTACTAGGGATCCAACACAGACAATAAATAAATTAATATCAATAACATTAAAATGATAGGTCTTGGGCTCAAAAGTCTTTTCCCATGTAGCTTCTCTACAAGCTCTTTATTATTCCCAAAATCTAGCAGTATTTTACATTCACCTCTTTTGTCTTCGCCTACAACAACAAGACTAACAAATTTATTCACTAATCAGAAAAGATTTGTTACACTTAATCAATTGAAAAGAGGCGCTGTGAGACCAAAATCAAGTACATACAATTTCGCACCTCATTTAGATGGTTGCCCTATTAGAAAAGGTGTTGTAGTGAGAGTCATGACCTTGAAGCCAAAGAAACCAAATTCTGCTCAAAGAAAGGCTGCAAGAGTCAGACTTACAAATGGCAAATTTGTCACTGCTTATATTCCTGGTGAAGGCCACAATGCTCAAGAACATAGTGTGGTTATTGTTAGAGGAGGCAGATCCCAAGATTTACCTGGTGTCAAGTATCATTTGGTGAGAGGTGCAATGGATCTTGCTGGTGTTGTTAACAGAGTTACTTCTAGAAGTAAATATGGAGTTAAAAAGCCTTCTAAAGAATGAAGTGATTAGTATATGTCTTGTAAATAATAGTAATGAACCTTATTCTTGATGCTTAGCTAAAAATGTTTACAGCGTAGCTTGGAAATTATTTCAAATAATAAATCTAGCCGAAAATACAATCTAATTCATCACCAAAAAAAAGCACAAATATAAATATAAGTAATGGCAATATAATGAAAATAATGCTAGTGATGGTAATGGACAAAAATTTCCAAAGATAAGAAAAACAAAATGGAATTATAACGTGAAAAAAAAAAAATAGCAGAGAAGGATTCAAAACTCATCGAGCTTTTCGATGAGGCTCAGGACTGTTAAGGCGATTTCTTTTCCCTTTGAAATACTGACAATAAGCTCCGCATCATCTTGCAAACCAATCCAACTTGGTGGATGTGTTTCAGGTAAATTGTTCATCCATGTCTTATAAGCTTCAAGTGTTCTTCCTTCGGGACAGCTGATATGGTCGCCTGTTTTTGCAGTTCTGTCATTAGCAATCAAATTGAAATCAATTTCAAAAGACTTTGAGGTGAAAATGGCATTGGTCAACTTGCTCAATTCATCGAAATCATTACTATTGTCGACCTTACCACCGTATCCTAAAGTTCCAACTAGATAACGGATCTCGTCCCAAGGTATTGTGTCTGGTGAAATGTTGATTCTTTTAGCTGAAATATTGTCAATTATTCTATCAATAACATTTAAACTGAACTCGAAATCAGTATTATTGAAATCGTGGTCATATTGCCAACCAATTGGTACAAATCGAGCTCTTTCTTGGATAATAGAATGGTACCAGGATAACAAAAAGTATAAGTGCTTTCTTTCAACGGGATTCTTCTGGCTCCTAATCTCAGATATGCTGTGAAGAGATTCGCTTAATGATGTTTTCAAACCTTGAGAGTTTTCAAAGGTTAACAAATATGAAGATCTCAATAAGGTAGTTGGAATATCAGAATACAAAGAACAGGTTAATATCAATCTGAAGCTCTTTTTGGCAATGAAGGAGTTTACTTGTTTGTTTAAGTACTCTAACCAAGCTGGTGCCATTTGTGCGTTTTGAACCAAAACCCAGGTTCCCTCAACACTAGATTTCTTTAGCTGTTGATTTAAAATGTCAACTGCTTCTGATGATCCCATAGCCACGATTGATAAATTCACATTTTTTGCAGCTGCAAGGGCCTCAATTTTGAAAGTAGGATCATAACCTTCAGTAGAGCTCAAAATAATTGGAGTGGTAGAGTTGGTAAGCTCGTCGAAGACCTGCTGCAAATTGTAATCTTGATTGAAAGAGCTGAAGTTGAAGCCAAGAATCTGCTCACAAATGTCTGGAATAGAATGAATAAAGCTAGATTTATCCGATAATTGACAATAAATTACATCTAATAAAGGCTTCAAGTTTAATAGTTTGCTATCATCCTCGCTTGTTATGTCGATAAATAAATTTTCATAACTTTCTTTACTGAATTCAGTCAGTAGCTTTTCCAATTTTGATCTGCTAACGTTCAAAATCTGTAGACACTCAAATATAGCTTCACGACTATTATCCTCATTTGTTAAGAATGCAAGCATTTTTCTAGCGACATGTTGCGATGCGTCATCACCAAATTTGGACAGTAGGAAAGTAAAACATAAACATAATCCCATAACTAGTCTATCTGTTTGCCTCAAGCTCATGGATACTCTTTTATAAACCTCACGGTATAACAGATTAATGAAAAAGTTCACAGTATCGGCTGATTCATTTTTGAAAGATAACACGTAATTGACAATATCAAAAAAATAGTCAGACGAAAATTGATAAAATTTGTTTACAGAACTGAATAAATTTAGAATAGAAAAAATACCCGAAGAATGGGAGGCCAAAGGATAGAACTTGTCAGAGATTTTGTCAACGGTACTCATAATATTATCTGTTTCTTCCATTTTGAATTGGATTTCTTTGTATTCTGAATTTATGTTTTCCAAGGAGGTTATAAGCTCATCATTGTCCAAAATATTACTGGAAGAATTGCCTAGAGATTGCAATAACTCATCTTCAAGATCTCGTAAATGGGCTCTATATTGATCATTCAACTTAATCAAGTTCTGTCTCTTTTCTTCAACCTCAGGTTCCTTCTTCAAAAGAGACAAATTCAATACTTTACTTTCTAAGCTACTCTTGGTAGTAGTGAAATTCACAATAGTACTTCTACCTGCGGTATGCGATGGAATCTTTATTTGAGGGTTTTTTGTGTGTAAGTAAAGCTTGAATTCGGCAGAACAATCAATCTCTTGATTTCCGAGTCTCAATAGTAATCTCCCTCCTGTATTCGAAAATTCCTTTTTCAAGATGCTAGAGACAATAGGATCGAAATATTCAGCATCTTCGATAAGAATCGACGTTCCAAATCTGAGCGCATTTTCAAGCTGCTTAATAAAACCCCTGTCCAAAAAACTGGTGATAATCAACTTTTTTGGTAAGGAAATGTTAGCTAAAATGTCAACAATTTTTCCAGATGGGTCAATGATAAATGGGTACTTGTCAGAATATTTGATTAAAACCATATTTTCCATAAATAAATCATCATTCAACAATCCCTGCTTTTGCCAGTTCAATGTTTCGGTTGGCGTTGAAAGGAAGTCTTTGACTAGTATATTTTTATCAAAAATAATGTTTTTATCACTCAATGTTTCTTTTAGCATTCTTAAAATATAAGTTCTACTTTTTTGATCAAAGTAACCAGCATAACTCAAGTATGCTGCAGAGATGATACAGTTTCCAGGCAAATGTAACTTTTCAGCTTTGAAACTAACCTTTGACCATCTTTCTCTTTCGTGAGTTAAACTTTCCATTAAATTCAATGATCTTTTGACTTTTGATTCTACAGAAGACATTTCGGTCTTGATGTTTTCAATCTCTCTAATGATTGTGCTGTAATCTTTTTTGTATCGCTCAATCTTTTGCTCGAGTTCTTCTAGCATTTCATTTATCGCCAATAACTTTGTCTTATTTTCCTTAGCTGATTCTTCAAGTTCATAAACTTCATTTCTCAATGGATCTACTTGCTCTAGCACTGCTGAATACTTCACTTGAGCTTCAATCCAAGATAATAAAGGACCACAAGCTTTACTGGCTCTGGTCACAGTTGCAATATTGAAGTTTGATTTCGAAAAATAACCCTCGGTAAGATAATCTCTGAGCTCCGGACTAATATTGTTTTCGAAATTTAAAATACTAACAATGAAATCATCTTTACGCGTAACTGCTAGAATTTCACGCCAAGTCGTCTTTTTGCCAAATCCAAGTAAAATGCAAACAGCTTCAAGTGTCATCTTGACCGCATCAGGTGGGTTATTCATGGATCTTAACTCACTCAAATTTTGCTTCTTAATATTTTTCACGTTTTGTGCGGCAGCTTCAATAATAGGAATCATTTCATCCAAGTTTTCATTAACAAAAGCCTTACGTTCATTTATTTCAATTTCTTGTTCTTTCAACGCCTCTTGTACTTGGATAGAAGCCTCCTGTTTTCTTTCAGCTTCGTTCTGATCCACTAGCATTTTATCTAACATAGCCTTGGCTTCTATATCTTTGGCCTGAAGTTCATTTTGTTTGGCAGATAGTTCAGTTTTCAAATCTTTAACTTGAAGAACAGTATCTCTAAATTTGTCCAACCCAACATTAATATGTCTTTGGTGACCTTCCAATTCTTCTTCCTTTTGATGATACAATTTGAGGAAATTGTTCAAAAAATCCATAAATTGCGCAGGTAGCTTTTCAGGAATATTTTCTATTTCCTTGTCATGGTGAATAGACAAACGATGTATATCGATTAATGCCAGAACAACAGCATTTTTATCATCCACGGGAATTGAGCGAATCATCTCTAATGATATCTCATGTAAGGTTTCATTAGACCAGTCACCCATCCAATTTACAACACACCTATTCAACAAAGCAGGAGATGTTAAAATTTGAGGACCATTCGAGTTATCAGGTGAGTTGATAGTGAAAATAACATGGAGATTTTGAGAAATTTGCTGTGTAAACCACTTGTATAATTCTTCTTCTGTATCTAATAAAAGACCAAGTCGTTGACTTTTTTCCATGCATATTGACATCAAGTCATTAAACTCATTCCCGCTGAATAGAGAAGGTATTTCGGAATTCGCCAAAAGAGTATTCATTCTCTCGATGAAAGATGACTCAAGGATATTTGATTCATCAATTATGAAACAAATTTTCTCATCATAAGCGCCAGCACGTTTAAGGATTCCTCTCAAAACGATGTCAAAGTCTTGCAAAGAGAAGCTCCTATGAACAGATAACTGAACAACAGACAAGCCATTTACCCAAGCAACAAATCTAGAAAGAGTAGTTTTACCACTAGTCGAGTTACCCACCAAAATTAAATGACCTTGTGGTAGTGACAACACACGATCCAACCTAGCTATATGATCAAGACAGCTTTGGTATAAAATCAAGTTTGTGTCTAAAACTTCACTACTAAATACCTTCAAACGTTCATTAACAAACAGACGGAAGTCATCGATGTCTACTGGAGAGTAGGAAGTTGATAACCATTTGGAATACATCGTTGGTTGGTGAAATACATACTCATTATCACAGCTTGGGAAAGCCTCAGAAATAATACTCTTGATAGAGTCGAAGATCCAAGTTTTCAATTCACCGTCTTGCATTCTATCACAAAAAAGTCTCAAGGATTCATTGAAATACAATTTCAAGAAATCGTCCAATTTCATTTCCTCACGTTCAAAATTGTTTTCCAAACCAAAAAAGAGGGATCTCATGAGCCTTGTCAAATCCCTAGGGGAAAGTACTTGAACTCTACTTTTTAAGTGATAGTAAATATCAACAATAGATTCGATGATAATATGTATAAATGGATGGATATGTTGTTGCTGATTGAAAAACTGCTCTGCAAATTTATGATAGATAATTTTCAAACTTTCGTTACTTGGATAGTCAACAAAAATCACAGGACAGTGACTCAAAAATCTTTCTGATAATTCATTACGACCTTGATCAGTTGGTGGGTTACAAGCAGCCACAAATTTAATTTTTTCTAGCTTGACAAATACGTTATTCTTGGAAAAAAAACCACCGTCTTCTATTAATCCTCTCAAAAATAAAATAATTGGCTGTGAACCAAATTTATCCAATTCAGGTAAATTGATTTCATCAATAAAGCAAACAACCTCTTTGTTAGACTTTGGTTTGAGACTAGTACCTGCACTGGTTTTGAAATACGTACAATATTGATGGAGCGAGGAAAGTAAATCTTCAATGGTACTTTTGCCACTAAAATTGATGCTAATAACTTCTCTATTGGAATTTCTCAAACAGCTCAATACAGTCATTGTTTTCCCTGAACCTGGGGGACCGCATAAAATTAAAAACTTATTTTGATCAAGGAACAAATTCACAAAATTTTCTAGTCTGACTGTGTCAGCGGTAGGCACAATTAATTGTTCATTAATCCCCTGATAACTAATATCCATACTTGGAATCAATGATAACCAAGGGGTCCAAGAAATCTCAGGTATGGCGACTGTATTATCAAACAAGGATAAATTAGGCTCTTCCACAGAAAATGTAGCACACACAAATGAGTTGAATACTTCTTGTTCTTTTGCCTCACAGTCTGAACCAAAAGACCAGAACACAGATATTAACAATGCTTTAAAACTACACCTTCTAATACCTTCTTCATCAAGCAAATCACCATTCTCAGCATAGAAAATTGTAATTTTCTTAAGAAATGATAAGTATATTGATATCATCATATCAATTTTTCCATTGACTAGAAACTTAAAAACATGATTTAATTTAAACGATTCTCGAATAATATTACCCAATACCAGAGAGTCCTTTAATAACTTATCTTTTATTGTTTCAGAGAAAATCTCTGTAACTAGTGTACCTTTATTGACGCTAATGTCATCAAAATCAAAAGGTGATTTTTCAAACTTTTTGAGATGCGAGAACAAAATTTCACTTGGGGATAGTAGACTATTAGCAAACCACACCATTCCACATCTACTAACTGTTGCCGGTGTCGCATGTTTAAGGGTATCAGTTTCGAAAATAATTTTCACAGAATCCGGCAACGCTATGTGTTCACCATTTGGCAATGTCAAAATCTTGTTATCATCAAGCAAGGAGTTCAAATTCTCAACCCATTCGGGATCCACATCACCATCGAACACAATCCATGTTCTCTTTGAGAGTTCTCCACGAAGATTTGCAACAATTCTTCTTAAAATTGTTGTGAAAAGACCATCTTTGAACTCTCTTGTAGTTAAATCTAATGACCCATAAAGAACATCTTTTGAAACTTTAGGATTTATTACATATGAAATGCTTTCTATACCATCCATTTGCTGAAGAGCCTTTAACAATACATTCCTAGCAGTAGTTTTCCCACTTCCTGAATCACCAACTATCATGGTACCATGACGACTAGAAGATAATTCATGCAACTGAATTATTTTATGAATAAAATTTTCATTAGTAGAAAGTCCTTCTTCAATTATCACCTTTTCTATAAAAGATACTAATTTGCTATTAGGCTCAATTTTGTAAGAGTCATCAAAACAACTATTCAAAACATTATTAAAAACATCAACATCCGCATCAACAAGCTTTGGGCTGATTGAAGAATGAATGCCAAGATATGCAATGTACTTTTCATCTGCTTTTAGACTTTCTCTTCTTAATCGACCACAATAAGTAATAGTAGATTTGATAGCTCTCAAACCAAAATCATAATGAATTTGTTTAGAAAGCTTGGCTTCGAGATTTTCAAATAGGTTGATAACTCTTCTAGAGATACTTTTTGCATTGCTAAATCCCTGGGAGTATAAAATCACTTCCGTTATAGCTTCTTTATCAGTATTGGTTACTGAGAAACTTCTAAATAGCTTTTTCAAGTTTTCAGGCAATGCTGATCTTCCGGCATAAGTAGGATTCATTGTGATGAAAATAGAAGTGTTGCTATTCAATTTGGTTGTAGTGCCCACAAGATCTATCATACTGTTTTCATTATTGAGGCCAGTTTCAATTTTTTCAATTTGTGATGATACAGCACTAAGCATTTGTGATTCAAGTCTATTGAATTCATCGAAACAAACAAAGGCACCAACTTGACAGATACCCAACAAAATTCGACTGATGGCTGAGAAATCAAAAGATTCATCACAATTAAAAACAAGAACTGGTCTACCAAGTGCCTTGCCAAACTCTTTGACAGATTCAGTTTTACCTGTACCGGCTGGCCCAAATGAACAACCACCTTTTTTACATGCTAGCGTTTCATTATAGTTGATAAATGTTTTTTCAATCAACTTATTTTTAACTAAACTTGGAGTAAGGCCTTGATACTCAAATCCATAGTGATAAGATGAGTCAACAATTTTTATTGTTATTCTTTCAAAATGGTCATTTGAATCATTTAAATAATATTTCATTTTAGATTTCCAAATAAAGTTAGATAATAATCTAACTTTATTTTTTTCTAACTCTAATAACACGTTATTTTGATAAACTAATTCGATGATCATGACTTCAATTTTTCGACGGTCAATACTATCGAGGTTTTCCATAACTGATGAAGAAATTAAAGATAACAACACCGAAAAACACTCCTTTGTTTCAGAATAGTCAAATGACTTGATTGCTTCTTCTACAATTTTTGTCCAACAAATTTGTACAGAAAGCAATGTTACTTGACAAGGATATGAACGGATCCAAGCTAAGAATGAACCTAAATTCAAATTACCTGACTTTATAACCTGTGCAAAATCATTTGTTGCCTTTTCTGTATATGAAGCCAATGATTCTTTCACTTCAAATTCTAACTCTTTTAGCCACTCAACAAGAGACGAGAATTTGCGAACAGCAATATGGCTTGTCAATTCAACTTTTTCACGCTCTTTAGAGTAAATAGCAGTAACAGCTTCGCCATCAAACTCAATTCCGTGAATATTCGCATAAATCTTGTTCAAATAATTACCAATATATTTTGGATTATCAGAGTTACCGATAATATTCAACAAGTCATCATTTCCTATGAAATAAAACCTTGGGAAGTATTCTCTTTGCTTCTCTAAATAGTCGCCCAAGGCTTTTCGTAGCCTTGATAATACATCCAAATTTCTTTCCATTGATGGTTGTACATTTTCAATGTCAGTGACATCAATAATAAAAGGGGATTTATAAATACTTTTTAAAAGTCTGAAGAAGTCGCCAGTAATACTGAGAAATCTTGATGACTCAATCGGAAGCAAACGCTTAATGTCTTTATTTTCACCAAAGACCCCATCTAAATATATCCATTGTCTTTGCACATCAATCCAGACATCTAGTAAAACATATAATTTATTTAATCTGCTCTCCCAGTAGTTTGCTTCTTGCTCGAAGGTTACATAAAACTCTGAGTGACGCATTGTAGATAATAAATCAATATCCTCGCTGCATTGTTTGAAGAGGATATCCCATCCTCTGACCAAACGGCATTTATTTTGATGATCAAAGAGATCCAATGTGAAGTTCGCCCACACTTCTTTAACTTTGATTATGGAATCTTCCAACATTTTCTCCGCATTAGCTTTGCTTAATAATTCCTTGATTACATTCTCATTAAGTTGTAATTTCAAATCCCAAATGTCTCCCAATCTCAAGATATGAAACGGTACCAAATCAGTAGACAATTTTCTGTACAATTCCTTCCAGTGACGCTCCTTCAAACTTTCAGATTTCAAGTCTGTCAATAATCCATTCTCTTTAATTAACCTCTTAATATTATTCTGAAGAGCCTCAAATGCGGAATATTGGCGAACTTTGGTTGGCATTGACCTCGAATTGGTTAATAGCTCATCCAACTGACGCCTGACACTTCTTGGAGACACCTCAGTCCAAAGCTTGTGTCTAATATCTTGCAATGCATTGTATAATATTTCAATGGATGACCATACAGATTTGAAGTCAGAAACCTCCTCGGGAACGGAATCTAGATTTTCACTCAATATTAATGGTAAGACCAAAATCTCTGCACCTTTCTCTAAAAGAAACTTTTGATTCAATAATTGACTGAGTTTTTGTTCGAAGGATCTCAAAATAGAGAGTGCTTGGTGGGGAACGAGAGTTCCTGATACTGGCTTCTTTTGAGCCCATTCATCTTTTAAAGCACTAATAGAAGAACTAAGTCTAATGAATTCACCTTCAAAACGTTTCACTATCACCCCAGTTTCTGCCTCAATCTGCTTTTCTCTTATATCTAAGAGTTTCATCATTGAGGAGAAATCTGCTTCTATTTGTTCGGTGTGCAACCAATCTGATGGGAATTGAAAACGATTTCTTATCAAAAGACTTTGGCCTTGCCTAAAACTTTGCAATTCATTAGACCACTTGCTCAAGTTATGCTTGTACCTATGAACGTTGGAAATTAACTGTATTGTCTCTTCGGTTGATGAGACATTGATAGCGGTCTGCTCAAGAAACTTTTTCGCACTCATCAACTCTGCACCAAGCAATTTCATTGCATTACTTAAAATCTCTGCAAAACTGACTATCATATCCCTTTGCCAGCTATCATATTTAGCATTCACCCGAAGCTGTGTTTGCTCGTATTCAAAGACAAGAGGCCCAATCTTTTTGTTAGTTTCAACGGTATCAAATACTCTTCTTGATTGTCTAATATCATTCAATACATCAAGCCACAGGTCAATGTCTTTATTAAGGTACTTATTTACATCCTCAGAGCGCAAATCCCATAAAGATTGAAACTTTAGCCAACTTTCAGCATAATTGATACATTTCTGAAACTCTGAGTGGATAATAGCAAAGACCTTTTCAAGCTGCTTCTCCACGTGTATATTCAAAGCAGAGAATTCATTAATAGTTGATAGAGATTTGATATTGTCACCGTGAACTCCATCCCCTAGTTCGACGTCAAAATCATTACAAGATATCTTTTTCTGTTTTCTTACAACATTCACTAGCTTCTGAATAGTGTCGGTCCATAGTACCTTTGAATGTTCAATCAGTGGAACGATAGAAATTGTTAAATTTTCCACAACAATTTCATGCTTCGTGTTTGGTAAAATTTCTGAAATAGTTTCTTCATCTATAGACCAAAGACAATCTTCTAACCTTTTTATTAATATTGATTTCACTTTTTCATTTATCTTTGAAACCAAAACATTTACCTGACTATAGTTTTCCAAAATTATTTTATTCACCAATTCTTGAATCTGATCTAATATATCTTTAAACCCATCAAAAGAAAATTGACAAACTGTCAAGCTCAACAACAATTGCGATACCTTTTTTCGATAAGATTGCACATTGTTTATCTTTGAGTGAAATTTAACAATAGAACTTTCTAGGATAGTGAACATCTTCAATGACTTATTATCCATCAAGTCATCATCATCAGCAATTACCTTATTTGTAATTCCAGCTGTGCTCGACGGTATTCTTGTTCTAGAGCTTTGGCTAGTTTGCCTATACTTGTTATTCATCTTTTGAAAATCATACGCCTTTACCAAATCATCCCATGTTATAGGCATACATTGCCCTAAAATGCTGAAAAGCTCTTTCTGGTCCTCAGCTAGCAATACTTTGAGATCATTTAGCTTATCAAATTGACTCAACAGTTCGTATAGTAAACCTACTGATTCATTCATAGAGACAACGAATGGATATATTCTTCGAACGGTTCTTGATATTGAAATTACTTGGTGAGGAACTTGGAAATTCTGATAGCACAAGTTCCTCACTACTTTAAATAAAACTATCCACTCGGGGTCAAAATTTATCTGCAAAGTAAAAGAATCGCCGGGACCCTTTATCACCTTCAATAACAGTTCATTAATAGTGGCAGATATTTCAGCCACAGGGGTATCGCGCAACCAATTTTCAAAGATGGCATCAATATTCAACTTTTTCTGAAACACTAGGGCTTCACTATAAATTTTTTGGCCATCAGAATATTCATTCCAGTTAGAGCCTAAAATCACTTCCAACCTATTAAGAAGAAGCTTCAATTTAGTATCAATTTGTTTTGCCCATATGATTACTGAAGAAACTTTTTGAATATCCTTTTTGTGGAACAATATTCTAGATTCATTTTGTTTAAGAAAATGATACTGCAAATTGGAAATTTCATTTTTCGCAATTTCAAGCAATTTACTTTGATAGTCTTCTACTGATGAATTGATAGAGGGTTTCAACAATAAAAAGTTGAACTTTTTATAAATAGAATACATCTCATTGATAGTTTTAGCTTTAGACAATATTTCTTTCAACATGATAGCTATAGAGCCTTCAACCTTTTGGATTCTTGTATTATATAATTTTTCTGCAATATCCCATTTTTTTTTACCCTCTGAACTTATATCTGAAATATCTACCACCCTTATTGCATCGTAAGCAAATTCCATTTCCGCAATGGGATCAAGTTGAGGCAAATTTTTCGCAGAAATCGTTGAGGATTGCGATGCCAAAATTTTATTGTCACTGTTAGAATCCATGATATTTTCCAAGGCAACAATCATTTCATTGTGTTTCACTCTAAAATTGTACAAGTAATCTAGTCGATCTTTGAAAGAGTTGGTCTTCAAATTGATTTTAATAAAAATAAATTTTTCAGATCTTTTTCTCAACAACTCTCTGGCCAAATTTGTAAATTCTTTGATCTGCTTGTCAAAGGTCAAGAAAACAGCGCTTATATCTTCCATTTTTTGCAAAAAAGCTTCATACAGCAAATCCATTAAATTTAGACCGCCAAGCAAATGCTTCATTCGTTGGTCAACATCCGAAGATATAGATTCAACTAATTTTAAAGCACGGCTGATTGGATATGACGTTACTCTTAATTTCTTCATGTGATTCATTACCAAAACAATACTCTCCTCTACTTTCTTGAAACTTGAGGCTGAGAGCAACTCGTCAATTGGTAAGTCTTTCAAAAGTTGATTATGATTATTGGCCTCTGATAGAGCTTCCTTTAATCCAGTGTCTGTTAGCAAACTTACGGTAGCATAAAACCTTTTTGCTTTTCTCAACACATTCAAAGTGGCTTCTATTTCTTTAGAGCTCAACTGATCCTGGATAGCTAACAACGCATTTTCTACAGACGACCAAAAATTAATTTCATCAATCACTGCACCATCAATAGTATCTTTTGTCAATTTTGCAATGTCCTGAACAGATTTAACCCATTCATTCACAATATTTTGTAACCTATTCAAAAAAACGGTGTCAGTGAGTAATTCACTAGGTATAAATTCTATGGGATCCTGATTACTATCACTCGCGTCGGATTGATCAACTGCTAGCCTTATGGCGGGATGAACTGATAGTTTCAAATCTGGAACTTGAACTGATTGTAAAATATGTTGTAAAGACAATGCTAATTCATTAAATTTTTTTTTAGTATTGATAATTGCATTATTGTTTTCTTCATCAGATTTCTTTTCGGTCTCAATGTTTTTCGTATTAAAATTTAGTTGAGTGAGAGCTTCAAAATATGGAGAAATTCCCAAGCTAACCAAAGTTTTTAACATTTCATAAGACTTTCTATTGTCTAAAGAATCATTATTTTCTTTATTTTGTTCTTCATCGTTTTCATTTTGGGTGTCTATCTGTCTATTAGTATGAAAGAGCCTAGGTAGGTTAAGAACTTGAATCTGTAAGTCTAAGGAAACAGAATCAATTAATTCACCTCGTTCCTTTATCAATACTATTGTTGATATGCTATTTTTCATAAGGATAAGTTGATTCATTACAATAAACTGTTCTTCTGAATTTGGTGCAACTAGATCTAGATTGTTATCATTGCTCTTCAAAGAATTATCGACCTTAACTACAAATATCGTTGACGCCGTAGCAGAACTCAAGAAATCATTAAATATCAGCTTTGACTGAGGACTATTGAAATATATGACATCTGTCAATTGTGCGTTTTGTAGTAATTTGGCTAAGTTGAATGCAAAGTCAATGATACGTTCTAGTGAAACATTAGATTGGAGATCCTCATTTGCTTTCAATTTGGAAGAATCCAGATTATTCACAAGGTTTGATGATGGTATGCTGCTGCTAAATGCTTTAAAAACCATGGTATTTGTGTATTTTTAAAGCCTTTCTTGGTTTGTTTTGTGTCTCCCAACCTTTTTGACAACGAAAAGGTTTTCTAGTCTTATAGACTGCTTGTTTTTTCTTTATTTTTTTGTGCTTTCAACTGTCCGGCTATCTTGTTTCTTGGCTTCCTATTGTGCAAAACTCTAATTTCTAGTCAGTTTAAAGTCTGTTCACATGTAAAGAGTACTATTGATGTTATGGTTTGTTGGTTTTGTATGGGTTGTTTACAAATTGCGTTTAGAAATTTACAATTGCTAAGAGCCCCTCGCAAGATCAAATATCAAAATAACCCCTTTTTTATTACCCCCATTTTTTTTTTGTTTTTTTTTGATTTTTTTTTAATTTTTCATTTTTTTTGAGAAAAAAAAATTTTCCAGCATTTCCCGTCAACTTTCGTGAGCCAAAAGTATTTCTTTTTTGTGTTATATTATCACGTGTTATTACGCAAGAACGAAATACTAGCCGAAAAAAAAAAAAACTGTGGATGTAGGTTATAGTTTGAAGTGTACTGCTACTTCATCTGTTTAACAAGATTAGATTTTTTGGCCCTGCAAGCCAATACTTCACTATTGATGATACTTTATTGCTATTAATATTATATAGCGAGTATAATTAATAATATGTTAACTTTTTTTCTTTTCTCTCTTTCTTTTGCTTTGCCTGCGTATACCACCTGTATATTTTTTGTATAAACATTTACATGCCTGTGGCGAAAAAAAGAAATAAATAGGTGCTTATAAATAATAATCACGTGGAATTTTGACATCGTGTTTTACTCATGTACTAATCTGCATACCTGTCTGGCTAATGGCTATTGCCAACATTGACTGTTGTTGAATATAAAAAGAGTGAGAATTTTCAAATGAAAAAATTTTTAAAAAATAAAATGATTTGTAACGAATAAATTATCTCGTAATTGATTCATTTCATTCCTTATTATTGTATTATACTTTCAACAGACTCAAAAGATCGAAAGTTTTCAACAAACTATTAGGATTCGTTAATTATCGAAAAAAAAAAAAAAATTCATCAACTGTCCTCCATTCACAAGTTTTTCAATATGACTGTTTCAAACGTTTACAAATTCGGTACTAAAGCTATTCACGCCGGCTCTGAACCAGATCCAGTAACTGGTGCTGTCATCCCAGCTATCAGTCTTTCAACAACTTTTGCTCAGACCTCTCCAGCTAACCCAATTGGTATTTACGAATACTCTAGATCTCAAAACCCTAACAGAGATAATTTGGAGAAAGCAGTTGCAGCACTTGAAAATGGTAAATACGGTTTAGCCTTTTCATCTGGTAGTGCCACTACTGCTATTGTTTTGCAAAGTTTACCTGAAGGTTCTCATGTTGTGTCTGTTGGTGATGTTTATGGTGGTACCCATCGTTATTTCACAAAAGTTGCCAATCACCATGGAGTTAAAACAGATTTCACTAACAACATTATCGAAGAGTTACCAAGCATGTTGACCAAAGATACTAAATTAGTTTGGATTGAAACTCCATCTAACCCAACTTTGTCTATCACTGACATCTCTAAGGTTGCTAGTATTATTAACGAATACAAAACTAAAAACCAAGTTGAAGACTTGCATTTGGTTGTGGACAACACATTTATGTCTCCATATATTCAAAACCCATTAACTCTTGGTGCTGATGTTGTTGTTCACTCTGGTACTAAATACATTAATGGTCACTCTGATGTTGTTATTGGCTTATTAGCTACTAACAATGAAACTTTGTACAATAAATATGCCTTTTTGCAAAATGCAGTTGGTGCTATTCCATCTCCATTTGACTCTTGGTTGGCTCATAGAGGTTTAAAAACTTTGCATTTAAGAGCTAAAGCTGCTTCTGAAAGTGCCGAAAAAATTGCCGTTTATTTGACCGAATCAAAATATGTCAAAGCCGTTAATTACCCAGGTTTGAAATCTCATAAAAACCATGATGTTGTCTTGAAACAACACAGAGATGGTTTAGGTGGTGGTATGATTTCTTTTAGAATCCAAGGTGGTGGTGAAGCTGCTGCTAAATTCACCAGCACCACCAAACTTTTCACCTTGGCTGAATCCCTTGGTGGTATTGAATCCTTGATTGAAGTTCCTGCTGTTATGACCCACGCAGGAATTCCAAAAGAAGCTAGGGAAGCTTCAGGAGTATTCGATGATTTGATCAGAGTCAGTGTTGGTATCGAAGATGTCGATGATTTGCTTGTTGATGTTGAACAAGCTTTGACAGCTGCTGCTCGCGCTGACTAAAAAAAAAGAAAGTATTTCTTAAAATTTAGCGTGGTGTACTATTCGTTTGTTGTTGTTTTATGTTTTGTTTTGTTTTCACGACTACACTGTACTATTTGTATAATATAGATTCTATTTTTGTTTCATAGATTAGATCAACTCGTACTAATATTTATTATTTTTTATGTAAGTTGAAAAAAATACTGTTTTTCGTGTATAAAATTAAACTGAAAAATCACAGCTGGTGAACCAAGAAAGCATAAATAAAAAAAAAAAAAAAAAAAAAAAAAAACCATAGAAAACATACATGCTTATCAGTATAAATTAGTTCCATAAATGAATTAATAGTGATTGAAAGCCAACAGAACAAATTTACACAAAAGTAATAAAGTTAAATGGTATTTCAGGAGTATTTACCCAGGATAAGCTGCAAGAAAAAACATACACTATACGTTGTGATGGCTGTCTGCAACCTCGGTATAACTCGGTGGTGGTGAATCATCGAGATTATCTGGTTCTTGTGCTTGATAACTTTGCTGTACTTGTTGAGCCTGTGGATTCTGATGTTGAGAAATGTTGCTCCCAGTGTCTGCAGTAATGTTGCCCCCAGTATCTGAAGAGCCGGAATGAGTTTTTGAGGGTGTAGTCGAAGGATCTAATAGATGTGTATCCTTTTGATCGACTGGAAATCCATACTGGTCCAATGGCTTTTGATTATAGCAGTTAGTGGAGCTAGTGAAACTGTTTGAACTAGAAGTTTCAGTATATAATGGGGGAGGAGCATTTGGAGTAGCAGGAACTGGTGGCACTTCAGGAATAGCAGCTGATGCAGATGAGGCGGTGGAACTAGTGCTGGTATTAAAGTAAGAGTTACTGTTACTATTGTAATAAGGCTTTGCTTGAGGCGTAATCTTTTGTTGAATCTTTTCATTATGTTTATTTAAAAACTTTGAAAATTTTGAAGTTTGTGATTTCAAATTAGGATTGTCATCGCCCACTTTATCAGATATCTTCTTCATACCTAACATCAATTTACTAGTAATTCCAACGGCAAGTAGTTCATAATTGTTGGTGAAGCTATCATTTCGGTAGCTGTTGTTGTTGTTATTGATGTTGTTATTACTACTGGGAGGGATAGAAGATGAGTTTGGCGGTGATGATGATGGTGGTGGTGATGATGGTGGCAAGAATGTTTGGTTTTCGTAATTACAGTTTGAAAGAACAGTTTTTCCGTTAAAAAAATGTTGGTCTGGTTCATTCGATAATTGGTATTTTTCAGAATATGCATCCATTCCGCTGAAAATATTCCAGTTCGCAATCACAATATCACAAGAAGTTACTGCGTCTTCACCTGTGTCAGAAGTTGTTTGAGAAGAAGAGTTTGAAGCATCAGTAACTCTAAATTTGATATTATAAGTCAAATTGTAATTTCTTTTAATATTACATGTGCTGAATGAAGGAACCAATGATTTGTGTTGAGACAACTTTGACCAGTTAGATGGATTGTTGTACAACTCTTTTGGGATCCTGAACTGATAGAATGGCTCGCCTTTATTACTTGAATGTCCCGATGGTTTGAAATCGGCTAATGAAAACATTCTTGAAGAAATAGGGAAGTCTGAAAATGATTCTTCAAAAATGGGAAAATTGGTCTTGTGAACATTAGAAAATTCAGAACCAGCCTTTACATTTGTATAAGCTATCAAGTTCATTCTTATTGAATCAATAATGATTTGGCTACTCACTAATGAGGAGTTCCCAGCAGCCAATTGGGGTAAATTTAAAGTTGTCATGAAATATAAACTCAAGTTTGGAACCGTTATAGGGGGCTCTTTTTGAATATCCGCGGTAGAATCAGCAGATAGCAAATTGATAAAACCAGGATTCGAATATCTAGCTTCGAAGTAGAAAGGGAAGCTGACTCCTGGCAGTACACTTAGTTTAAATTGATTTCTTGTGAAAGCAATGCTATTTAATTGTGGCAAGCTTGGTTTCCCAAAATCCCTTGGCCAAAAAATAAAGGGTTTTTTGGCACGAATATTAGTTTTGAAAGAGCCACGATGAATAGTTGCCTTAATGAAATACAGAATTTGATTTTTACTAGCATCTTTCATAATTCTTTTTCTATTCTCACCTTCAATCATATTATTGTCAACCTGTAATGATGGAGGTAATGGGGCAGAAACATGGTTTGACAATTCATATAAATGACCACCATCATTAATGACCTTGATGCTATTGAGCCCAACTTGGAATTTATTTGCAAATCCTGACGTATTAACAACACAGTGGTTTTTCAATGGGAACTTAAATTCGAATGGATATTCATAAACTCCTGGTGATAATGTGTACAATCTGTCTTTTGGCTTAGGAGCATTCAGTGGTGCCGAAGTCTGTGACGAGGACGAAAATGACAGCAGCAGTTCACCATAACAAGGGAAAGGAGGGGCACCTTGATAAGAAAGCATCTCATTAGGAGGAAAAACTTTGATAGATTCGTATAGAAATTTATCCACATCAGTATTCTCAACAGCTTCTTGTTTCCCTTTATTTCTTTCTCTTATGCCTGTGGCGTATGATTGTGATTCACCTTCAAGCTTAATGATAATTGACGAAGCAGTTAATGCATTAGCAACTTTCACAATTAAATTACCACTGATTGTATCTCCTGAACTAAATATGTTGACATTGTTAGAGGTTGGTGGGTATATTTCTATATAGGCTTCGGTTATCGAAGGTATATTGGCTTCAGCTTCAGGAGTAGAAGTTATGCCCCCACTACTAGGTTTATTGTAACTACTAATAGTTCCCGCAGGATTTTTTGTATAATCAGGAAGGCTTGATTTCTCGGCCATTTTAATTTTATAATTTTAATCCTATACTAATAAAAGTGTCAAGTAAATTAGATGGATAGCGACCTTGATTTAAACAATTTTTTAGGCGCAAAATACTATTAAAACAAAGCCTACTTAGTAAAGTGCTAACAATAGATCCACAACGATGGTACCGCGCTGAGCCGTAAATGTGGTACTCACTCAGGGACACAACAAAAAAAAAGCAACGCGGGATCTTCGTGGCGCCTTTTTACTAGCATCTCTTATGCTTGAGTCAAATCCATACGTAGTTTTAGAAATACAATAGGCTTTTGAACAGTCAATAATTCATAAGAGAACTTTTTTGAACGGATATTCATCAAGCAGAATTGTTTCTCACTTCATATCTTTTAAAGGATGGGGGAGTAGCCCTTGGCCTCGCCCATGTAACAATGTTTCATATATGAAAACAAAAAAAAAAAAAAAAAAAAAAAAAAATGAAATAAAAAGATAATAATATATTATAGTTAAAATTATATTGACTAAAAAAATCACAGCTTTTAAAAAAACCAAAGTTTTACTTTATCATTTTTTTTTTTCCTCTGATTAACAGAATGAAATAATTCCACGGAACAGAAAATGACCAAAGCAAAAGCAACAAAACAAAATAGAAAAAAAATTAAAAAAATTAGCGAAACAGTGAAAAAATAAAGAAAATTAATTAAACCTAGCGTACAAAGTATAATAGTGCACAAGTATAATTCACAAATAAGAATGTAAAAGAAATTGGAATCTGCATATATATATATATTTTTTTTTTTTTGCATTTTTTGTTAAGTATCTTATAAATCTTGAGAACCGCTCATCGACTTCTTCTTGGTTTTTTTCTTTTTTTTATCTTTTTTTTCTTTTTTATCTTTTCCTGGGGAACCGATAAAAGAGTTTTCAATGAGCTCAGATTTAGCCTTCAACTCTGTTTCGTCAAGAGCATAAATTTCAACAGGGGTATCGGCAGAATAATCATAGTGGTAGTCAGACATGTTGACATCTTTACCACTCTTTTTAGCATTTTCGTATTCTTCTTTATCTTTGTCATACGCTTGTTTGGCTTCTGTGTAAAGTTTGGACCATTTCTCTTTTTCAACTTCAGTTAATTCTCTCCATTTGATTTTGATTAATTCAGATATTTGGTCATTGGTTAATTTAGGTAACTCCTTAGATTCACGTTCTTCTTTGACTTTTTGTCTGTAATAAACATTGAAGGCAAGGAAGGTGGTTACAGGTTTTTTTGGAGCGTTTTTGTCAACCTTTCTCTTCTTTTTTTTTGGTTCACTATCTTCATCGTCGACAGCTGCTTCGTCTTCAGATTTATCAGCAGAAGTAGTAGTGGCTTTACTATGTTTCTTCGATGGGGTAGTTGTTACACCAGTTGGAGCTTTAACTTTAGCTACAGCAGAACCTAATGCTTCTAAGGCATCTGTAATTTTGGTAGAAACTTCATGAGATTTCAAAGATGGGTCGAGTTTAGCTGCTTCATCAAAAAATTCAATGATGGCGCCTGCAGCTTCATTAGAAACTTTAGAAAGTTGAAACAAAGAAGCAACGAGCTATGTGATGTTAGTTAAATCATGGTTCTTGCTGATATACTTATTTTAAATTATTGGGTCTTTTACCTTGTATTCTTTTTTATAGCAGTATATACGCGTCAATTAATACTTTAGCGTTGTTCTATCTTAATTGTGATGAGAAAGTTGATATCGACGCGTAATAGGTTTTATACAGATTTAAATGTGAAAAGGCCCAACATTGATGCTAAATTTCTCTGATATCATTTGAGGATCTGATAAATTAACGTGATACGTACTGCATTCTTAGAAGATTTAAGGTCTTCAGTCATTGTGCGATATTTATTAGAGGCTGGATGATTTAATCAAGATAGGAAGGGTACTGATGCTTGTGATGGTGGAAAAAAAAAAAAAAAGTTCAAAAGTTTGAAGGGTTTAGGAGGAGAGCGAGAATGAAAAAGTGAAAAAAAAACAAAAAAAAAAAAGCGCAATCGGAGGGGAGGGGCGAAGACACGAAAAGGGAGAAATCCAGGGGATTTAAAGGTAAAAAAAAAAAAAAAAAAAAAAAAAAACGGGCGGCACTTCGAGGCCATACTGGGCTGTATAGAGAGAGCCACTAATGTATCGGGTGACAACTCACTCAGGATCCAAGAAGAAAGGAAGGGGCAGAGAGAAAGAGCGAGAGAGGGGGGGGGGCACCTTACTCTCAGATTTGAAAGGAAATGTATGATGGCCTTGTCACAAGGTGTAATTAGTGGTGGTCGGTCACCACTAAAAAATTTTTGAGAAAAATTACACTAGTGCAAGCTTGCAGGCCAGCCCTCCCTTTTCCTCCCGATTACTGCCCGCTCGTCTAAATTTTTTTTCACGACAAATAGCCCACTTGCTTTGCAAGGGGGGGAATAAACGGGTCCTTTTTCCATGGCCTTTGAAGCTGGGTCAGGCATACCAGAGAGGCAACCAGTGACCACCACCCCAACTATTTGGTCGCACTGAAACCCTCAGAAAACTAAGATAACCAAACATAGTTACAGGATCTTGGATTAGTTTAGAATAATTAATAATTATACAATGATTGAAAAATAGAAATGGGATTTAAACTAATGCTGTATGCCGTTTTTTTTTTTTTTGTTGTTTTTGTTTTTGTTGTTGTTGTTATTGTTGTTGTGGTTGTTGTTGTTGTTGTTGTTGTTGTTGTTGTTGTTGTTGTTGTTGTTGTTGTTGTTGTTGTTGTTGTTGTTGTTGT
>JASTUB010000216.1:0-27571 GCA_031124825.1 Saccharomycopsis vini
AAAAAAAAAAAAAAAAAAAAAAAAAAAAAAAAAAAAAAAAAAAAAAAAAAAAAAAAAAAAAAAAAAAAAAGAGATAATAATAATGATGTTGAAAAAAGAGTAAAATATCTGCTTTACATTTATTGTTTTTACTCAGTCCAGTGTTTTTAAGTTTTTTTTAAAATGATATATTTTTTTTTCCTGGACATATTCATTCATTTTGAACATTAATTTTTTTTTTGTTTCTTTGAGTTAATAATAAACGTTAACACAAGACCTAATTTTCTATATTTGTAGTGTCATTCATCCCAGTACAAAAAATGTCATAAGTTAAGCAAAAAGTCAATGTTACAACATTACAATAATTAGCTGACAAAAAGATTAAAGAAAAGTTGAAATAATATATTACAATAAATAGTGATATCTGAAATACTTGTTCATACATATGAGTTCTGTTTTATATGTATGATTTTATAATACTAGGTTCATGACAATATATATATCACCACCATTCAGTGATCGACTTATCATTATAATCAACAGCGCTTTGCTCTTGATCTTTTGAAATTGCAGTTTTGTCACCCTTACCATTTTCAATAATGTTTTCTCCAATCTGACTTTCAACAGATTCATTCGTCAAATCATTATACAATTTTAAAATCTGGGTACCATAGTTATCTACTTTGCACACCCTAGAAGTCTTGACCACCATTTTTGATTTTAAAGTCGAATTTTTTGACCATTGATTCAATTTGATATTGATCTTATCACACAAATTGAAAATGTCAATTTCCAGTGCTTTGGTAAGGGAAGAAAACCCTTCTGGTAAAATCAAAAAACTTGAGTCATGTATCCATTTAAATTGAAATTTCATTCCAGACAAATAACTATTTACAATCGGACCAATGTTTTCCTCAAGCTCATTAATAGTAGTACCGAATTTGCAAGCTTGTAATACAATTGCGTTAAAATCGCTAGCACTTTTTTTCAAAATATGATTCTTGTCTTCAGCAGCTTGAACATCCTTTTTGCTCATTGCAAGACCCTCAGAGAGAGTAATAAATGGTGTTGTACTATTTTTGGTTATCGATACAGAAACAGATCTATTTGGTTCTTGATCTTTTGATGCACTAAAAAGCCCATAAACATCACTCAAGTGATGGATAAATGTTCTCTGAGGCCTGCGCATTGCTTGAAAATTGTATGTCTTTTTGGAATCAGTTGGACTCTCTTGCCATTTGGTAACCAAGTTTTTAAAAGTATTTTCTATCTGGTCTCCCCAAATTTGTTGTTTTGGATATTCTTGTAACAAATAGTCTGAATATGGGTTTACTATTCCCTCAGTACCAATTGAGGTTGCTGACGAAGCAAAAAAAGGTTCCTTTATATCAAAAGCAGAAATTAACATCTGATTCCGTTTGATTCTTGCACATTCACTATCACATTCCAAAATCTCACCAGATCGCGATACTGTATCACTGGTTGCTCCACAATTCACAACTTTCGAAAGTCGTTTACATGAGCAACGTAACCTAATCTTGGTTTCGCAAGGATTTGATTGATCACATTCAACTCTAGGCCAATGGCATTTGGAAGTGTCTTTATGACCACAAGATCTTTTCTTACCACATTCACTAGTGCAAACTATGTTGGAATGATCAAAATCTTCTGGACAACAAGCCTTAGTACATTCGTGAACGCCACATTTCAATTTCTTATTACATTTGATACCACAGTTAACTCTATCTTGAAAGCAATAAACCCCTTTTATAATCTTTTTACCACATGCACATCTCTTGGAAACTAGTTGAGTACAAAGTGGACATTTGACAGAATCTCCGTGACAGAAATGTGGCATTTTATGACCACATTGAGTAGCTCTGTTACATTGAAATTGACATTTCTTTTTTGGAATAGACCCACATCGTACTGGTGCGTCAATCAAAATAGTTTTTCCACATGCACACATTAAATCATCAGAAGAACTTTCCAAACAAGGTGGGCATTTACCAGCATGATCCTGCCATTTGCAACGATGTACTTTGCAAGTCAAAAGTTTATCACATTGTTCAAGACAAATGTGAATAGCTTCCACTGTCATGTTATCATCATCTACATTGTTATTCTGTTGGTATTGCATGTTTTCACTAAGAACTTCTGTGACCGATTTGAAATTGTTTTTTTTACGGTCCATTTCTCTTTTAAATGCAACTTTCTCAAATGGACAACAGATATTCCCACATCTATGTCTTCGACAACTTTTCAAAGTTTGACACTTTCGAGCACACTTTGGTTTGAACCCACTCTGATTGAACAGACAAGGAACACTGTATTTATTGAACCCACACTGACATTCCATTTCAATAGTACGGATACATTTAGCATGTTCTTTACCTTCGTGACATTTCCAATAACATTTGTGCCCACATTCCAATTCTTTATTACAAATGTTATCACAGGTAGGAATAGGATCCGAACATAATTCACGATTCTTGCCACTGAGTAAATCAGTTATCTTGTTTTTGCCACAAGGACAATGTGTCAAAATCTTTGGATTCAACAAACATTTATGCTGAAATCTAAAATCTTTTAAATCATGGGGATGACAATATTCTATTTCACATGTATGGTTAGGGTTTTCACAGTCTAGCACTTCAGCACATTTTTCACCAACTTGGCAGGAATATGAGCCAACCCATTTACTTCCTTCAAAATTGCTGCAATTGATATCGATTTTTTTATGACAGAATATCTGTCTTGTATGTTTCCCACAATAGCAAGTAACGTCTACCATTTCTTCACATGGGCCGCATAAGCCTTTGTGACATTTCTCTTTATGATAATGTATTCCACACGACATCAATTCATTACAAACTTTGTTGCATTTCCAGCCGTCTTCATATGGCGCCATTATACAAGCGAATTGCTTTGATTCTGCACCACAATCGCATAGAAGTTTTGGTTGAGCTTGACATATCTTGGAATGTGGACCTGGATGACATGGTAAAGAACATGTATGTGGACATGTATCCAAAGACTCAGAACACGTTTGCCCACAAGAATGTGGAGAAAAAATGTTTTGGGAAGGAGTTATAACCTTACCACACCAGCAGGTATATATAGATGGTATTTCTTCAGATTCATGTTTGCAGTTCGGACATCTCCAGGAGCTCGATTTTATATTATTCTTTGAATCTTTTTTAGCCCAATTATTAATACATTCAAGATCATAGACACGCCAACAATTTCTGCAGGACCAAACTTCACAACCATCATCTATTTCTTCAGTACAAACTAAGCAGACATATGTGCCTTTTCTAATTTCATTCAAGATTGAAGTTGAAATATCATCTTCATCTTCGTAATCGTCATCATTGTTACCATCTGTATCTTCGGAATCATAATCGGATTCAGATTCAGAGCTATCTTCTATCACAAGTTGGTATTGTGAGTTATTCTCATGATGCTCTTCTGTAAGATCAGGTAATTCTCTTTCTCCCATTTTTTTTTTTTTTCTGTTTCTCGAGAAATTATTTTAATTAATCAATTTATCTCTTAACTCGCTAATAAACAAAATTTCACTTTATCTATCTATTTTTATCTCTTTCTCTCCTCAAACCTACTACTACCCCCAGATCACTGGATATATATATATCGCATGAACTATTGAAAAGTTGATTACATTACCAAGCCCGGATGATAACAAATCAAAAATTTCAGCTAGAGAAAGCCCAAAAGAGCACAACAGAAAAAAAAAAAAAAAAAAAAAAAAAAAAAGAAAGAAATGAAGCATGTATATAACCCGGACATACTCATTCTCACCCCCTTTTTGCTTTTGAAAAAGTATAAAAGGACAAGAAATTTCTTTCTTTCGTAGTTCTTCTCTTCTATTGTTTTTTTCTTTTCTTCAACAAACGCAAATTTAACAATTGAGTTAAATGGCATGTTTTCTTCGGAAAAAGCGTTCTCACGAGGTTGAACCCATATGGAGTTCTGACCCAGGACCTGTTGAACATTTGTGCTGTTTCATTTGTTGCTCTTCGGAGGAGTAAGTGGTTATTAATTTAATTGGAGAAAAAATTATTGATCTTGGGTGCAGTGTTTCATTCGAAGTTTTTTGTAACTTCTAAGGGTTTCCTTCGTGTGCCCGTATGAGAAAGACTGCAATGATCAGTAAGACATAGTGAATAAATTATGTATTATTTTGTAGAGTTCAAGTTTTCTTTAATAAGCTTTGTAGTTCTGGATGTGTTTTTTTCGAGTTGGGATTGTGTTCAATTTTCACGCAAAATTGTTTCAAATTAGCTTTCTCGAGTGGTTCTTATTACACAACAATCTTTCTACTGTGGGAGGTTGGTTGTTGTTTCTGGCTCGGTCACATTGATTCTTAAATTGAGACTGTACAACCATAATGAATACTTTACGCCTAAGAAAATTATGTTGAAGTCGAGCCTTAACTGCTGAAATTTTTGTTTAACAGAGTATCTTGACAAAAAAACAAAAAAAAAAAAAAAAATTGATAAAAAGTTAAAGAAAAGACCCCCCAAAAATGAAAATTAAAAAAAAGTGAAAAAATCAATCAAAACTTCGTTGACGAAAATATCAAATAAATGAACCAAAATTTAGAAAAGTCTAGTAATAAAATATAGAGAAGTAAACAAAAAATAATAAAAGAAAGCCAACGCTTTTCAGATATAACTATATAATATACAAATAGTAACAAAGATCTAACCCATTTCAATATCGCCAGTAAAACTCGCTTCAAAGTTAAACTTGTCTTCTGCAAGAGGTTTGATAGTGGGATTTTGATCTAAGAATGAATGTCCTGGTAACAGTAATTTTACTGGACTTAGTCTAACAGGGGGGCCGATGGGTCTACTTAGGTCTTTTTTCAACAGCAGTAAGAAGTTAGGTGATGTGCTACTCGTGTTACCGAGGAAAGAATTTTGGGTATTATGATCAAATAAGCTAATGTTCTCTTTGTCTATGATAGATGTGTCCATAGAAGTCTCAGAGTCATGTGCTAATGGCCTCAAAGGAATTTCGGTCAACGATGGTCTTCCACCACTTTCAAAATTAGATTTGTTATCAAAATCAAGAAATGATTCAATTTTTGGAGGGCTTAATGAGTTGGAGTTTCTTGGAGTTTCCTTTTGAGTAAATCTGAACGCAGTCTGACCAAATGGTGAAGATTCTGAATCGTTCATAACCTCATCATCGTCATCTTCGTCATCATCATAGTTCGCGTCTTCATTTTCATCCTCGCTGTCATCCATTGCGTCGCGAGTTTTGTTGAAAACAACCGTGCTATTTGCTGGTAAGTCCCATCTAACCTTTTTCACTTTCAGAATATTTTGTTTTTTGGGAGATCTATTATTTCGTGCCATCGCGTTTGTGCGGAATGATTTGTTTGGTGATAATTGTTTTGCTGGGGATGAGAGTCTTTTACCGGTCGTTTTCTTAGAGACCAACAATCTGTCAATTCGCTCAAATGCCAAATTTTTGTTCAACATTGCATAACAGTCGTTTAACATTCCATTTATTAATTGCAAATTCTCGTCTCTTGTTACATCAATATCCCCAGATGTATTAATAAAAGTCAATTTTTTAAACACTTTGAAAAATGAATTCGCCAAGAAATTAAAGGAATGTGACATTTCGTCGTTCTTGTCATTAATGACAGAGTCCCATAATTGATCTGCTTCATCTGAAATTTGCTTTTCAATTTCTTTTTTTAATTGGTCTACTAGTAAATTGAATATTAGCGTATCATATTCAGACCAACAGTCTAGCTCTTTTAATTTCGCTTGATTTAACTTCACTGATTTGTTGAATACCTGATCAAGTTCAGTTTGTTTCATAATAGAAAATTCTATTTTTTCAATTTCTTCATTCAATTTGTCTAGAATTTTTTTGATCAATTCCTTAACATCGATTAAATCTCTTGGAATATTATTAAATTTCGAACCATAATTAGAATTGAAAGAGTTCAATAGTAAATTCATTTCCAGCTTTTGCCAATTCAAAATTCTTTTTTTGGTTATAAGTTTGGATTTTTTAAATAATTCAACTTCATTTTTTTGAATCAATAACCTTACTTTGTCGATAGATTCTACCAAATTCAATCCGCATTTTTCTTTTTTCAACTTGAAGCTACTGAGATTTTGTTGAATAGCCTTTTGCTCCCGATCTCTCAATTCTTCAATTTCTTGTTTTTGTTCTGTAATCATCTTCAAGTAAGACCCAACATGTCGGTCAAGGTTATGTGTGTTTCTGACAACCTTTGTCTTTATCTCTTTAGCTCTATTAGCATATTTGAGGGTATTCAAAGTTTCGTCATAATGTTGGCTTGAAGGACTTATGCACACTACCATGACTGTTTTACAATTCCCGCCCAAAGAGAACTTTAAAAGTCTTGTTAATTTTGAGTCTCTGTAAGGAACATGTTGTCTTCTCTTTGGGTCACATAATGCATTAATACAATTACCAAGGGCCAATAATGACCTATTGATATTGGCACCTTCGTGTAGCCGTTTTCCCAAGTTTCTAGTGACAGATGCTCTCTCACTGCCTGCCAAGTCAATGATAGATAAGGTAGCAAAATAGTGTTGCTCATTAAGTTCTCTTGTTCTGTCTCGTTGATCAATATTGATTTGCAAAACAGCATGTGATCTTGATGATGTTGCATTAGCTTGGGTAGCATTAACAGTTCGATTAGCATTTCCAATAACAATCAAATCCATGATTTCGTCCACTGTTCTCAATTTGTGAGTTGATAGATTTCTCACTGATATTCTGTTGTTTGAGTCTTCTCTAATTGTTAATAATTTTGGTTCTGTAGAAGGTTTCAACAAGTCACGAATTGTTTCATTATAAATTTCCAAGTAACTAAGAGACACATCAAAAGTTCTTGTGTCCTTCATTTCTTCTATTCTCTGGAATAATTCTTGAGTAGTAGAATAAATGATTCCAGGGTTTTCAGGACTGCCTGAAATGGTATGTGTTTTTCCACATCCAGTAGCGCCATAAGCAAATACAGTAGCGTTGTATCCATCGAAAACACTATCAAGAAGTGGTCTCGTTGTGTTATTGTAAACTTCTTCTTGAGTTGCGTCCTCATCAAATAATCTATCGAATGTGAATTTATGTTCGCGAACTCGTGAAGTCGACAAAGGGAACAAAGATTGTTGCATTCTTTGAATAGGATTATCTTCGGCGGGGTCGAATATTAACATTCGTTCATCGACAACGTTTACAACTTTCCTTATTCCTTTGGGGAGGTATCTGCCACTTGATCTCAGACTTCCACTGTCAGAGCCGCCAGATGAAAGAGCACCTTCACCTAATAATTGATCATCGTCTTGTTTAATGATAAGTTTTGCTGATTCTGTAGAAGTGAACGGTCTAACACGAATCGTAACAGTTATAGAAGATTCTTGAGAAGGTGATTCTCTCAGTTGTAACATTTAGAAGCTTTGAGTTTCTTTGATTGTTAATTTTTACTATTTGTGGGAAACAAAAAAAACGACACTTGATATAAACAAATGATCTGATCAGTTTATCTTTTTTTTCTGTTTGTTTTTCTCAAACACCCAATTGTGCTGAAAAATAAAAACCGGGAATGGATATTTATTGATTTTATTAATCACAGATACCGTAAATCAATACTTGTGAAAACAAAGTTTTCTTTTTTTCCTCTCATATATTTTCTACCCAACTTCAGTGATTAAAAACTGTTTTATGTTTGTTTTGATAAATTCTTCTTCAATAAAAAAAATGTAAACAAAAAAGACAAACAAAAAAAGAAAAAAAAAGAAAAAAAAAATAAGGGCCATTTTTGTGCGCAAAGTACTTTTGGAACAAGTACCAATACTGCGGGATTGTTTTTTTTTCTATAAATACAAGCCCACTAACTAACTGACTAACTTTATTCTACTTCACCTATTGGCTGTAAAGTTTAAAAGTTTATGACTACGGAAATAGTCTCTGTTATACTAACTAATATCTGAAACTAGACAAATGAGCAATAAAATAAAGAAGGAAAACAATATTATTATTGGTGTATATTTTATTAAAATTAAAATGAAAAAGCAGTATTTAGAAAAAAAAAAAAATATTACTGTAAGAAATGAACTAAAATAACAGTAAAAGATAAGCCAACCACAGAACAACTAGTCAAATTAACACAGAAAGCAGAAAAAAAAAAAAGAAGAAAAAAGAATTCTTGGAAAAAAAATTGTCCTTTGTTGAAGAAAAAATCTATCTTTCTATATTGTAAGTTTTGTTGAAAGTTATTTTTTTTTTTTATTATTTTTTTTTTTTTTTCATGTCTATATTTTTATTTTTTTCTTTAAGCATTCAAGTTGATTAACCCTTGTCTATCAAAGACACTTTTAGCTCTGAAATACGGATCCAATCTACGATAATTGGCCACTAATTCTTTACCGATTTTGATTTTTTCGGTTAAAAATTGGCTACTTTCTTCTGCATTATCAGCTTCAACCCATTTAGTGGTTGCCAAAAGAAACTTTTCAATTGTTTCATCACGTTGTTTCAACAACTCAGTTTTCTCTGGAGAATCGTTAATTACTAAATCATTTTCACCTTCTTTTGGTTCTATGTATTCTGGGACAAAATCATCCTTACCTCCAATATCTTTTGGAATATTTTCAGGGCTAATGAATTTTTCCAAATCTGAAAGAGATTTTGTAAAATGAACTTTTGAAGCAACCACAGGATCTAACCAATTTTTAATGATATTCCAGATACCACTGAACACCCATGGAGCTTTGTGAATCAACAAGATACCAAGGGATTCTGGATAATGTGCTTCAAACACACTTATCATGAATTTCACTGGAGAATAATCCATATTAGACAACGAAAAATCTGACATATCAAACAAAATAGAAGCTGAGTCAACAGGATCGTTCAAAAATAATCTAGCAGTTTCAATAACCATCAAAGTATATAATTTCACTTCTTCCTCGGTTTGATCTGAGGAACGATGTAATCTAGGTCTAACAACCACAATTGGTCTTTGCTGTCTATCAAAACCTTTTATATATGATTTACTCAATTCAAAATTTTTGAAAACACCTGCATTGGTTTTATCACCACTTGCTTTGAATTCTTCCCATAATTTTAATTCACCTTCGGATAAAACTGTGTCAATATGAGACTCTTTCGCTCTCCAATGTAAAGTATTACTGATCATTGCCAATGATTTATCAACATCCCATTTTCTAGCTCTCAAGAATCTCAAAATCAAATTATCTGGAGTATCGAGTCTCATGAATCCCCAAAAAGTTTTGTACATTTCGTCTTTATTCAAATCTTTCAATGCAGTATGTTGCATTGATTCGGTGTATCTACCTTCAATTTCTACCTTTGATGGAATACGTTTTATGGATTCTGATAACGAACTCACTCTTTTATGTCCTTGTTTTTGTTGCGACAGAGTTTCAGGTTGTTTATTATTACTGGAATCCTTTTCTTTACTTTTTTTCCCAAATGGTTTCAATTTGGAAAATTTGCTACTTTTCTTTTCTTTCACGCTTTCCAGACTATTACTGACTTCTTCATAATCATTGCTCAAAATTGCCGAAGCAATCAATAATTTTTTATCTTGATCAGAAGTTGTGATCTTAGCAGGTCTATCCCAAAAGTTCAAAATATGGGCCCAAAGTTCTTTTAAACGCAATTCTTCTTCTGAAGTAATGGTTTCTATTCTACCTGGAGGTGTCTGTAACTTTGAAGTAGTACTAGTCATTGTTTGTAAGACAAATTATCCGAACTATAATAAAAACACGCTTTTTTTGTTTCTCTTTCTCAAACCTTGGCTTAAAATGTTGGCGAATCAAATTAAATTTTTCAATTAATTTAACTCCAGTTTTTCTATGCTAAGAACTCAGATGAACGTATGCTGACAAAAAAATATATCAGAATGAGTTGATTTACCCAATTAAAAATTACTCTCAGTTGGTTTTTTTCTGTTTTTTTTTTTTCAATTTTTCCTCTCTTTTTTTTTTTTTTTTTCCAACTTTTATTTTATTTTTTTTTTTCTCTTATTTTTTAAGCGACTAAACAACAAAATACGAATGGACTTGAAAATAAAATATTAAAATTGAAATCTGTAGTACCAAAATGAATTTTGTTATTTGAAAAGAGTAGAAACCCTTTATTATTTAATATAATTTTTTTTTTCCCAATTTTTTCAGTTCACCAACAAGGTTTAATATAATTATAGTACTCTATTCTTAGTCCAACAAAACAAGTCGAAAAAAAACCTCACGTGAAAAACACTCGATGACAGATGTCTAAATTGTAATGACATAATAACATTTACTTAGTTACTTACTTTCTTATTGTTCACAGACATATGCTTATAAACCGTAATTTAAATTATGATTCTTCATTCGTAAATAATAAAAAATAATTGAGTATATTAGGCTTCTTACAAAAATGTAAAAAATTTGTTGAAAAATCTCACACTTATAAGCAATTATTCAGATTTCTTGCAATTACTAAACTATAACATTATTCTAAAAAAAAAAATTCAAGGTTTCCCATCCATAAAATTTTTATAAAATCGTATTAATCAATAACCCTAACAACAATTTCGAAATTTATATATTACTAAAGTACCTTGATTAAATGACATAAACTATATTAACTTCACAAAATAATAGACAATAAACAAGCATACACAATCACTTAATTCACTTTTCTAACTTTCCTGTTGGCATATCTGAGTTTCATAGCTGTGTTATCAATATCTGCATCAAGATTTTCCAATAATTGATTTTGGGAATTGAGTTCTTCATTTATAGTAATGCCCAATAACTTTTGTCTTTGAATCGTTTGACTCAATTGTTCCAATTCCTGATCATGATTTTCAATTTGAAGCTTTTGTTGTTGTAATAAATTTCCATCGCTAA
The DNA here is from genome assembly GCA_031124825.1 of Saccharomycopsis vini. Classification (NCBI taxonomy): domain Eukaryota; kingdom Fungi; phylum Ascomycota; class Saccharomycetes; order Ascoideales; family Saccharomycopsidaceae; genus Saccharomycopsis; species Saccharomycopsis vini. The sequence continues at coordinate 10,920 of JASTUB010000216.1, forward strand.
CACCACGTGTCTCATCAGTTTCTTCCAATGGTTGTCCTAAAACTCTTCTCGAAGGTCTTCCAAATAAACTACTAGCTTGATCCATCCCATTTTGTACAAAACTTCCTGGAATTGAGGATTTCCCCCCATTATGCTTACCGTTACCATATTTACCATTCGCAGAATTACTTATCAAATTTTCAATATTGGCATGCTCTTGTTTGATAGAATTCAACAAATCTTTTCTTCTTCTAATTTCACCCTCACCTAAAACCTCATTATTAATGTCACCCTTTTGCTTTTCGTTATTATTACTACTGCTCAAGGCACCCACACCTCTTTTATTTTTGTTACTTCCATGAAACTTGAGCCCCTGAGTTAATGGCTCAAATTTATTTTTCACAATAATTAAACTTTTTCTAGTTTGGTCTAGGTTATATAAATAATTACTTCTTGCACTTTGTAATAATTTCTTGCATTCCCGTACTGTATCTAACCAAACACCGATATCCAAAATAGGTTCATTGGATACTTTAGAAGTCAAAGACCAACTAGAATAAAGAGATTCATTATTTGAATAATTTGGGGCCATTTTTTCTTTAAATACACCTGGAGGTAGCTCTAAAAAATCTCTTAATGCCACCGTATTACGCCAATCTTCGTCATTTAGGTCATCATTTATTATTTTTAATAGTAAAGATTCGAATTCTTTTCTTCTATAAGCCGTCAACTCAGGATCGATTGTATTTTGGAAAAGTCTAGTTTTTGCAGGTATCACCAAAGGGAATTTTTTATTATTATCCTTATTTTTCCTTTTTTGTTGTACTTCTGATTCCATATCTTTAAATAGTTTGAAAAAATCAGAATATCGCTTGATTAATTCATATCTCCTCAAAGGAAGTTTTATTATTACATGATAAATAACATAGCTATCATTCACAATAGAGGTTTTGGGTATTGAAAGTTGGACACTCATTGTTTGGAGAGCTGTAGAATAAATTATAAAAAAAATGATTTTTTTTTTTTTTTGACTTTTTATAATAAACGCTTTGAATAATGATACAATAATCTTTCTAATTCGTAATAATTGATATAATTGTTAATTGTAATATTGGTACAAGTAATAAGAGAATATGAGTTGTTTACTCCAAACCTCATCGGTTTAGCACTTTCCTAAATGAGAGCGAGAATTACGGGTAATCTTTAGCGGTAATTCAGTATGATCAATCTATAATACAAAGTTGATACACAATAAAAAGTCTTTCTATATTTTTGAGAAAGAAACAATTTATCAGGTTAGCGAAGATTGAAGTGGACAGAGAATAAAGAAAACAAAATTCCATGAATTCAAATACAATTACAACATAATTATAGAGTAGAGTGCAAATATCAGTTACTCATTTCTATTATTATAGTTGATAAGTTAAATCATGATTCATGAGTGTAATATACAGCTTTGAGAAAACAAAAAGAAAAGACGAAACTTTAGCAAAGAACGATTATTAGATAACTTTTGAGTGAGATAAATAAAATAAAAAAAAACAAAAAAAAATACTAGGCGCAAGAGAGCACCATTAAGAAACCAAAACTTGTGGTTCATTCATCCCATTTTTTTGCAACCATGGAATCAGGAGGATCAATTTCAAAAGTCTTTTTAGAAACTTCGCTCCAATTGGTACTCAATGCAGTACCGCCACTTTCTGTGAAAGATTTCATCATGGCTCTTTTTGTTTCATCATCCCCATTTTTGAAAATATCTTTGAATAACTTCATGTCGTCGCCATTGTCATCTTCAATATCTTTATATTCTTTGTCAACAGAACTCCAGTCAATTTTTTTGGCTGATGAAGAAGGATAAGATAAAACTTTAGAAGAAATATCTTCTTTTTCATCGCTAGACAAATTTTGAAGCTGTTTCCAAGTACCTTCAATTTTCTTTGTAAGAACTAACTCAATTTTTGTTCCATAAACAGTATACTTGGACTTCTCGACATCAATTTCTCCAAAAAGATTTGTAAGTTCGTAAACATAGTCAGAATCAGCAGAAGTCTTGAATTCAAATTTGACAGAACGTGGCTGAAATTGTAAAGTAAAAGAGTCTTTTGGTACTTTTTTAATATAGATTGAGATTGTAATAGTTTTATCAATTTCGAAAAAGTCTTTACGGACTTGATCTGGAGCTGGGAATGACTTTGCAGCAAGTACCTGCGGCTTGGCAAAGGAAAGTCTTTCTAGAGGTTTTGAAGAAACTGGCAGTATTCTTTTGGCATCTTCACTAACATCATCTTTAATTTCATAAATTTTTGGTTCCGTAGCTGGGGCTGACAATATTGGAGATCCTTCCTTGCCAAAAAGCTCTTTCATTGTAGGTTCCAATTCTGCTAAAATTTGTTTGATTTGTGGTCTACTCACATTATTGTTTGGGGTTTTACCTGCTTTCACCAATTTTGCCTGAACTACTGACAATGCCATTTCAACAAGATTCTTATCTTCATAGTCAGTAAATGTTTGTGCAAATTTCAAAAATCTATAAGCATTTTTATTGTCCTTTAATTTTCTATAGATCACACCCATTTTATAATAAACTGCAACAGGACTTTTACCATTGTTTTCGCAGTTCAAAAGAGCACGATAACAATCCCAATATAATGCACGGTTAAATTCCTTAAGACCAATGTTGCTTTCAGCATAAACAAGATATGCTTCAATGCTATTTGGATAATCAGAAAGATGTTTGTCTATACAGTCTATGGCCATGACATAATCTTTTTTCTCAATGAGAACTTTAGCCTTGTCCAATTGACTTTTCACCATTATTGTATTTTTATTAATTTCCCAAACCGCAATTTTCTTTATTAATTTTTGTTACGCTGTTTTTCAAGTAATATTTGAACAATTTTAAAATGGTGGCAAATAATTAAGGGAAAGAAACTACTGAAAAACAACTTCAAAAAATGGTAATAAAGAATACCAAAGAAAAAAATTATGGATTTCCAGAGTGCGTACAGAATTGACGTTTGATCGAGCAGTTTGATTCCCTTGAAATATAGCTTCTATTACATTCTATTACACAAGGAGAAACAGCCAACCATAGACTCAATGAATCATATAGTTATTATCCTAGTTATTTATGTATTCAAATCATAAGGAATCATAGTTTCATATGTTCAGATACTAATAACATGAAAAGAAAGTAAAAATAGAAATAAAAATGAGAAAAAAAAAACTGAGATTCTTGGTAAAGTTGCATGTAAAAAAATGAAATCAAATTTATTTCAGTTTTGGGCACTACATATATATGTTATGTTAAGTTTTATTAACCTGTAATATTATCTTGTTTATATTTAAAAGTGTAGTTTTAGTGTATCCCATATATAAAAACATGCAAGCAGAGATAATTTCAAGCTATATTCCTTGATATGTAGCTTCTGCAAATGTATCACAGGAGGCGGACCCACAAGATTATATTTTTTATTAATTTCAATTAGAAAATCATTAAATTAAACATTTATTATATTTTTGATTGTTTGTCTATTTTGCTCAAATTCTAATGTAAAAATCCTAACCAACATGTTAACATCTGATCACTTTTTAGTTACAGATAGCTTCTGTAATATTATAAAAGCGGTTCCTGCTATTTCTGCCTGTTGTATTATCTATCTTTTCGATTCATATTCGAGATTTTTATTTATATTTTTGAAAAAAAAAAAAAAGGTTTAATGCTGTAGGTTGTTTGCTAATCAATAATTACATAGTCTTTGACTTTGAAATCTTTAATTTAATTTTTTTTTTTCAATCTACGCGTTAACATATAGATAAAAAAAAAAAAAGTTATCAGAAGAATGGAATAATAATTCGAAAAACGATCTGAATTATCTATGTTATCTATGTTGTCCGTATACAATTTTATTAGAAAAGACAAACTAAGTATTTATGAACATAGAAGGTAAATAGAACTAATATTTTGAACAATTTTTTCAATTTGTGCAGGTTATATTGTAATAAATCAGAATCAGAAACGCGTACAAGTTTATTTAGACATGTCAATTCTTTTTGAAATAGTAAAAAAAGTTTGAATATAGTTTAAACTAATTTAATGCAAGCTGTATGGAAATCTATGAAAGTCTTTTTTTGAACTTAATCAAAATACGTGAAATTTTCGTATAGAATTTTCGTATAGAATTATACAGAACTATCGCTTTTGATTGTATATATCTATTTATTAAGGATTTTATTTACTTTTTCTTCTACCATTTTGGCAATCATTTTCAGAACTGCTGAATTTTCGTTTTGCATTTGTAACATCACTTGTGTCTCAATTGCTTTAGCACTAACATCTACTTCAATATTAACTTTGTCATTTTCATGCTTTTGTGGCATAATGACATGTTTTTGTGTATAAACCACCATCATGATACTGAATTCACTCTTTTCATAATTGACATTTGTAACTGTTAAAGAAGTACCATCTATACAAATAAAACCTTTTTCAACAACGTAGTTTATCATGGATGTACTATCCATTTTATACGTGAAAACTATTGAATCATCTTCATCTTTGACTCTCGATACAATAGTTGCAGTACCATCAACATGTCCTTGAACATAATGACCTCCGAATCTTGCATTTGAAGTAGCAGACATAGCCCTTTCAAGATTGACTTTATCACCAACCTTGAGATCTCCTAAGTTTGTGCGACGAAAAGTCTCGGCTGAGATTCCTACTTTGAAGTCATTTTTAGAAAACTCGGTAACAGTTAGACATACCCCATTAACGGCGATAGAATCTCCCAAATTGCAATCATTGAGTATTGGTTCAGCATTAGTGACTGTATATGATACATTTCCATTACCAGGATCAATGGTTTTGATTTCTTTAATATAAATATGTATTAGTATGAAGATATCAAAAAAAAAAAAAAAAAAAAAAAAAAAAAGACAATAAAACTTTCACTTTTAACATACCGCCTATATGTTCCACTATGCCTGTAAACATGCTTATTTTTGTATTTGTGTACTTTTTTTTTTTTTTTTTTTCCGTGATGATAATTAGAAAACCTTTTTCGATTGTTAGACCTGTAAGATGATTATATATTCGAAGAAGTGACTGACAATACAGTCTTCGATAATGATGACTGACTATTAGGTAATGCTTTGGTTATGCGTCTTTACGATACTATGGTTTGATACAAACGAAAAGTATGTTCACACGTATATGATTATGATAGAGAACTTTTGGAAATAAAATTGTCAACCCAGTACTTATCCAGAAGAATAACGAGAAATATTAGAAAGATACAAATGATATACTTTTTGGGTTGACTAATCTCGATATATTTTGCTTCTCGGAATGAAAAGTTATTTGCGTTAGTAATCGATTACTTAATTTACTGATTATATAACGACTGACAAAAGAACATGTTTTAATGATCTTGTTCTCTTCCACCAAAAAAAAAAAAAAATAAAAAAAACACGAATCGCTATGGGAAAAAAAAAACAAAAAAAAAACAAAAAAAAAATAAAAAACAATGCAGAGCAAATCACAGTTTTTGCAGTGCCTGGATCATCTATCATAATATATACAAATTTTCTTTGAAAAATATTTACACAACAGCTGAGAGCGAGTAAACAAAACTAGAATAAAATCAATTGAAAACAAAAAATAGCGCATTGAAAAGCGGGAATAAAGAATCTTTCTCTAATTCAAGCTCATAGATTCTTTCACAATGGCTAAGAAGACATCACCTTCTACAAAGAAGACACCGAAACAATCCCACAAATCTGCATCAACATCACCTTCTCATCCTCCTTCTAAATCATCTTCATCTTCAAAAAATGATGATGTTGTATTTGATTATGAGATAAAACAAGGAGTAACTCGTCCTTTTATAATCACAAATCCTCCAAAGAATGTCGCTGCTGCTCGATCTGTCACCTCGAAAAATGAAAAATTTTTAGTTGGGTTGTTGATTCTTTTCGCAACAGTGGTCCGTTTTTACAAATTGTCTTCTCCAGATAGTGTTGTTTTCGATGAAGTTCATTTTGGTGGATTTGCCCGCAAATATATTAATGGTAATTACTTCATGGATGTTCATCCACCATTAGCTAAAATGTTATTTGCTGGTGTAGGCTACATTTTTGGCTTCAATGGTAATTTCGAATTTAAGAGCATTGGTGATGCATATGATTCTTCAGTTCCTTATATTGGAATGAGAACTTTTCCAGCCGCTTTAGGTGTTGGTACTGTGGTTTTTTCATATTTGACCTTGAGAGCCTCAGGTTGTCAAATCGCTACATCCTTATTGAGTGCCATTTTATTGACTATTGAAAATTCCAATAGCACTATTTCAAGATATATTTTGTTGGATTCTCCTTTGATCTTTTTCATTGCCGCTTCTGTTTATGCTTTGACTCGTTTTGAAAATGAAACTCCATTTAGCATTAAATGGTATAAGTCATTGTGTATGGCAGCAATTGGTCTTGGTTGTGCACTTTCGTCAAAATGGGTTGGTTTATTTACCCTTGCATGGGCTGGATTTTATATGATCTGGCAAATGTGGTTTATTCTCGGTGACTTGACATTAACACCAAGACAGGTTGCTCATCATTTCTTTGCTAGAGGTTTAATTTTACTTGGAATACCAATAACATTGTATTGTTTCTTTTTTGCCGTTCATTTTCAAATGTTACCTAATGAAGGTGATGGTAGTGCTTTTATGTCTTCTGCTTTTAGAGCCACATTGAGAGGTAATACTATTCCAAAAACCACTAACGCTCAAGTTGGTGTTGGTTCTCATGTTACTATTCGTCATGTCAATACCCAAGGTGGCTATTTACATTCTCATGATCATTTGTATGAAACAGGTTCTCAGCAACAACAAGTCACCTTATATCCACATTTGGATGAAAATAATGTTTGGGAAATTGAATTGTATAATGAGACTGAATTTCCAACTGAATTTGTACCAATTAAAGATGGAACTAAAATCAGATTGAAGCATGTTCTGACTCAAAGAAGATTGCATTCTCATGATCACAGACCACCAATGAGCGAACAAGACTGGCAAAATGAAGTAAGTGCTTATGGTTTTGGTGGTTTTGAAGGTGATGCCAATGATGATTTTATCGTTGAAATTGTCAAACCAAGTTCCAAAAAAGGAGCCTCTAGATCTGAGCTTCATGCTATTGACACTGTCTTTAGATTAAGACATGCAATGTCAGGGTGTGTCTTGTTTTCTCACGAGGTTAAATTACCTACATATGCTTTTGAACAACAAGAAGTAACTTGTGCTACCCAAGGTATCCACCCGTTATCTTTATGGTACGTTGAAGTCAATGAAAATCAATTTTTGGACTCTAGCGCTGAACAGGTGTCTTATCCAGTTCCTTCCTTCTGGGGTAAGTTGATTGAATCTCATAAGCGTATGTGGCATATCAATAATGGTTTGACTTCATCACATAATTGGGAGTCTCGTCCACCTTCATGGCCAGTTTTACAAAGAGGTATCAATTATTGGGTTAAAGACAACCACCAAGTGTACTTGTTGGGTAACGCCATAACTTGGTGGACATCTTCAGCTGTGATCTTCATTTACTGTTGTAACTTAGTTGCTTTAGCAATAAACTATCAACGTGGCAAACCATTAATTACTGAATCTCATTTCATTAATTTCAATATTCATACTTTGATTTTTGTTGGTGGATGGGCTTTGCATTATTTCCCTAGTTACTTGATGGGCCGTCAATTATTTTTGCATCATTATATACCAGCTTTGTATTTTCAATTTTTGGTACTTGGTCAATTTCTTGATTTGGTTTTAAATTTTTTCTTTTCAAAGAAACCTATGATTGCTTATGTGATTTTCGTTATGTTTTTATCTGCTTCCAGTTACTTTTTCTTGGCTTTTTCACCTCTTATTTATGGTTCAAACTGGACAAAATCTCAATGTGAAAAAAGTAAATGGTTACAAACTTGGGATTTTGATTGTAATGCTTTCCATGATTCCTATAGTGACTACTTGGTTTCAACTACATCGGAAGCTGCAGTGACAACCTATTCTGGTGAGCCTGAAATAATAAGGAAATATCAAGATGAAAATGGCAATGTTATAGATGCAGAGTTTGCTGAACAATATATCAAAGAACATCCAGAAGAGGTTGTCAAAGTTGAAACCCAACAGCTAATTTAAATTTTTTGACATTATTTAGGATTCAAATTGTTACGACTTAGTTCCATAATAATTATTCTATAATGCTATTCCTACCACTCAATATATTTGATCACCATCTTGTTTCTTTTCTTTCATCTGAAGATAAAGGATATTTTTGAATTTATGTACTTTATTAACAAAAAAAAAATTCTTAAAAGATCGTGTTCTTATTATTAACTTTATAATTTATTGTAACTGGTGATTTTCATTTGAATTGAGATAGCCTAGTGAATCTAAAAAGTTTGGTATTTATCATTATTTTTTGGAATAATATGTTCTACACCAAGAGTACTAATTTTTGAGAAATAAAAAATTGATTAGAGCATGAGATAAAAATTTCATAGATATAAAGAGTATAATAATACAAAGGTTTTGATATAATAATAATAATTATAAAAGAAACAGCAGCAATAAAAACAAAAACTAAAGTACAATGCAAAAAAGGTCACGATAAAAAAGAGAATGATATGGGAAGAAAGAAAGGAATTTAGAATTTTTTTTTTTTGTTATTGAATAAATTCAATCATCCAATTCAAAGTCGTCTGTTTTGTTTTTGAAATTAGCAATGTTACGTCTAATTTTACTACCATTAGACCAGGTCAAATAATCTTCCATATCTCTAGTAACCAAAAATGCCGCATCAGTAATGATATCTGGACCAACTCTAACATGTCCTTGTTCAATGAATTTGATGGCATCACCAATAGTTTGTGACATTTTAAGTCTTTGCATCACTACCCCAACTCTTCTTCTACAAAAAGCAGCCACTGTGATACTATTTTCCAATTGAGATACTTTAGTTTTGCTGTTTATGATACCCATTGCATAAAGTTTTTCGAGCAAAAGTTGTTCATGTTTAATTCGTACCGGATCATTTGAAGATAAAAGAGATAGTTGACGTGCTAATTTACGTAATTCACCACATATTTTGTTGTATTTATGATAATCTTCACGATTTTGAACATAATAACGGCGCATAATTTCTGCGTCTCTATGACCTTGATCTTGTTTCCAGTCGAAAAAGTCGACCTTCTTAAGAAGCTTTTGCTCATGATGTTTAAGTTTTCTGACCATACTTGATGTTTGTGGCTTATGATATTATGTTTAATAAGCAATATTATTTGGGAATATATACTCTTATGATATGTGTTTTGAGAAGATCATCACATCTCTTCACATCAGATGAAAAAAATTTTTTTTTTAGTGTTTCGTTTTTCTGCACAGAATATAAAAGTAACCCGGTGATAAATACTATTCGCACTTTATATCAATCAGAACGAAAAAAAAAAAAAAATTGCAAAATTGAAATTATATGAAAACTGTAGTAAGTGATTGAGTACTGAGAAGTTGTGATATTTATTTTAATAAAGAAATAAATTCAAAAGTTCTTTGAAACTTCACTATGAATACCATTAATTTACTCCGTCTTAATAGCACACTGCTATCAAGTGCAACAACAAGATCAACAACAAGATTATTTTCAATTTCATCAATTAATAAATCCCATATTGGATCTGCACCAATCTATATTTCGTCAGATGTTAAATGCAAAATCTCACCGCTTGAACAACCTCGTACCATTTTAAAAGGTAGAAAATCTCTTATTTTAAATCAATCAATTAGCATTGATGGACCAAAAGGTCAACTTGACTTCATTGTTCCAGATTTTGTGAATTTAGATATCGTCAATAGTAGTCCAGAAACCAACAATATTGGTAAAATTCAAGTACTCGTTACTGATAAAGAAGATAGAGCTCAAAGATCCATATGGGGGACTGTGGCGTCCACTTTACAAAACCATGTCACAGGGGTTACCGAAGGTCATTTGACAATTTTAAAATTGGTTGGTACCGGTTACAGAGCAACCATTATTGATAGTCCAAGTGGTTCTGGTAAAAAACATGTGTCATTGAAAGTCGGTTATGCTAATAACCAAGGACTTGATGTTCCAGAAGGAATCACCGTCTCTTCTCCTGTGCCTACTAGAGTTGTCATTGAAGGGATTGATAAACAACAAGTGAAATTGTTTGCAGCAAGATTAAGAAATTTCCGTAAACCAGAGCCTTATAAAGGTAAAGGTATATTTGTTGATGATGAAACTATTAAAATCAAGGATAAAAAGATTAAATGAGTTATTCCTGATTTTTTTAATTATTCGTTTATTCTTTGTATATATATAAAAAGAAAAATATACTGCATATATTTGGATTGTCTTGAGATTTAGTTTTCTGCCTGTAAGTAGCTTAGATAATCCTTATTCTTTGCGGTCAATTAAGACTACATGATTTATAAACTAAAGAAATTTTTTTTAGTTTTTACAAGAAATATATTCAATAAAATGTAATGGTCATAATATGGTCTATGTATAAAGAAGTTATGTAACAGCTCTTTTTGGTGAATTTAAAAGGAAGAAACTAGAGTTTCTAAAAAGGAAAGATTTTTTGATGAGAAAAAATGGAAAAACCGTACTAAGGTTCACGTAATAATATAGTAGCAAAAAATGTAATAAAGAGGTAGGGGTAACAAAACAGAAGAATGAAAAAAAAAAAAAAAGATCTATAAAGCTTCAACAACAATGGAAGAAGCACCACCACCACCATTGCAAATACCAACACAACCAATTTTACCACCTTCTTGTTGCAAAACGCTCAACAAAGTGACAACAATTCTAGCACCTGAGCAACCCAATGGGTGTCCAATGGCAACTGCACCACCATAGACATTGACTTTTTTAGGATCAAGGTCCAAGATTTTGGTGTTGGCCAAACCGACAACTGAAAAAGCTTCATTCAATTCGAAAAAATCAACATCTTCAATTTTAACACCAGCGTGTTTCAAAGCCTTTGGAACAGACAAAGATGGAGCAATGGTGAAATCAACTGGTTCTCTTTCAGCTTCACCCCAACCCAAGATTTTAGCAATTGGTTTAAGGTTCAATTCTTTCAATTTTTTTTCACTGACAAGGACAACAGCAGCACCACCATCATTGATTGGAGAAGCATTTGGTGCGGTGACAGTACCGTTTTCTTTAATGAAAACAGCCCTAGCTTTTCTCAATTTTTCTTCGTTCAATCTAGTAGATTCTTCGTCAACTTCAACGACAACATCTGGTTTACCTCTGAAACCTTTTATTGTTATTGGAGCAATTTCATTTTTGAATTTACCAGCTTGATGAGCTTGTTGAGCTTTTGTATAAGAACCAACGGCATAGTCATCTTGTTGTTCTCTTGAGAAGCCTTGTTCACTGGCACATTTTTCAGCAGCAACACCCATTGGTTGACCATCGTAAGCATCATTAAGACCATCTTTTTGAATAGCATCAGTCAAAGTGGAATCACCGAATTTTGAACCAGTTCTAGAGTTACCAAGATAGTGAGGAGCGTTTGTCATAGATTCAGCACCACCAGCAACGACAATGTCAGCAGAGCCACACAAAATTGTTTGAGCACCAACAATGATAGATTTGGTACCGGAAGCACAAACTTTGTTGATGGTGGTAGCGACAACTTCTTTACTCAAGCCAGATTTCAAACCAACTTGTCTAGCAGGGTTTTGACCAACGTTAGCTTGTAAAACATTACCAAAGACAATTTCTTGGACATCTTCTGGTTTGATTTCTGGAACTTTAGCCAAAGCGCTTTTAACAGCGTGAGCACCAAGATCAACAAATCCAAGAGAAGCCAAAGAACCTTGGAAAGACCCGACAGGTGTTCTAGCAGCGGCAACGATGTAAACTGATTCAACCATTATGTATTTATTTGTAAATTATTGAAAAGAATTATAGTATGGAGTATTAATGAATAAAATTAAAGAGAGAGTTGCAAAAGAAAAAAAAAGAAAAAAAAACTATGATGAATTGAATTAAAATACTTTTTAACTATCAAAAATACAAGATATCTTTGGCACTTATATTGATTTGAAAGACTACCCAATATTTTTTCTCTAAACGACAAGAATGCGACTGTCTCGAACGATAGTAAGATTACCCGGAATTTTGATCGTAAGGTTTGTTTTAGTGTCTGTGGGATGTGGGTGTGCAAATCAATCATCTACAACCATCAAGAACAATAGACAATAAGTATTAATTATCAGTAAAATGATCGTTCCTTCTGCCTGTCTGTCTGTTGTAAAATTTGCTGCACAACAATTTTTTTATGATTGACTTCGAGCAAAACTGATTTGCATGCAAGAAGAATAAGAAAAAATAAAAAAAAAAAGCCAACCTATATACACATACAAGAAGGTACAAAATTTTTTTGAGAATAGACAATGTCTTTTTTATGTGACCAAGTAATAAGCGTAAAATTATAGTAAAAAAAAATTGAAAAAGTAATAATGTTATATATATATATATATATATGAAAAAAAAAAAAAAAAATAAGCTATCTACAAATTTTCTATGACCAGCACTTTCTGCTTTATCAGAACTTTTTCAACTTTTTTCATTGTTTTCTTTACAACAGTTCAGGAGATGGGTTCTTTATTTTTTCATCCAATCTTTTCAAAACTAAAGATTCTTCTCTTGGACTGAATTTTTCTAATTGATGATGTTCTACCAATTTGTTATTCCAATGTTTTTCTTCTCCTTTTCTCCATAAATCTTCCCAATATATTTTAGTGTTATTCAAGTTCAATTCATCAATAACCGTCAGCATATCAGCCACTGATTCTTGAGTGTATGTAGGACGATATTGGGCACTGAACCAAATGTTTCCATCTTCATTTTTCTTTCTTAATGATTGTGCGTATTTTTGTTGAGTAACGTCTCTTAGCTGTCTAAGTTCTACTAAAGCGTTATAACCATCAACTGCTTTTTCATGGGTATCAAATGAAACAACTGACATTATACGCCAAATATCTCTTCTTGTTGATGGTTTTCTATTCTGCCAATTTGGACGTTGAAATTGTTTCTTAATTTGACGTTCTGAAAAATATGGAAATTGTGAATACAAGGTCTGTCCACTTTCAAGGTTTCTAAAAACATAAACTGAGGATGAATACCCTTTTTCTAAAAGCCATTTGGCATCATGGAATCTATTAGCAAAGTTCACCATATTCGGAAAAAAGTTAATTGATCTATATGTGATGATGTGATGGTGGTCTTTTGGATAAATAATCTTTCAAAAAATTGCTTATTTGTATTTCTCACTGATTTTTTTTTTTTTTCGTTTTTTTTGTTTTTGGCAGAAAAAGAGAAAAAATTTTTTGGTTGGTGCGCGGGCTCCAAATGCTTTTGCACCTCACTACGTAGAAATTTTTTGAATATTGTGATATTTTTTTAATGCAGAAGGCTGATATTTTATAATAAATGCAGTTTAATTTTATTACATATATGTATCATTAGGGTGGAAAAGAAAAAAAAAAAAAAAGCTATAAAAACAACATAGAGAATATAAAGAAATGAAAATTATAAACATAACAGGAATAATAATAATAAACAATTCAACTGAACATAAGAAAAGAAAACAAAATAGATGGAATAAAATAAAATTAAAAAACAAGTAAAAAAAATTAAAAAAAAATTTCAGTGTCTTTTTGGAATCTGTTTAGTATAAGTCATCATTTATCTGTGTGTCTATCTATTGCAGCTGACCCCAAATTATCTTCTTCATCACCAATATTATATGCTATTTCTTTATAATTTTCTCCATCTTCCTCTATATCATCATCATCGTCATCATCATCATCATCTAATTTAAAATGCCCACTGCTTGATGCTGCTTTAGGTGAAAAGCTAACACCATCCAATCTGTCCACCATTTCGATTTCTTCTTCAAGATCAAAGTTAGGGGCCTTGTGATAATTTACTCTATTACGATTATTACCTAAACCGAATCTTCCTAACAAAGAATTAATCCTGCTTTTCAGTACCCTCGTAATATTTTTATTAACATGATGATTATTATTATTATTCAGACTACTGCCAATATCTTGCTCAAAGTCTTCATCATCTTCAAATACTGGATTGTTGTAAAAATGTGAGTTTGAAGGAATTGAAGATGATAATTGATTTTTATTTGCATTATTATTATTATCATTAGCTTCTGATTGCATATCTGCCCATTGAACAGATTTCTTTTTGCTGGGCCTTCTATCATTATGATTTGAAGATCCAAATCTTCCAAGAAAAATATTATTAGCAATTGAAGATGAAGTATTGTCTGATCTTTTGTTATTATGTCGAATTGGAGAAAGTGGATCAGTGACTATTGATACATCTTCTTTATTTGTTAAGATTGAGTGAGGTTTATTTTCATTTTCCATACTTTTGGAATTGTAATAAAATAATCCATAAATGATAATTATCAAAATCATCATGTAAATAAAATATCTAAAATGGAAATACTCTTCAAAAAAATGAGCACGAGATGTGTTTTCTAAACGATTTTGATAATTGTTTTTACTTGATACATTGTAAACTGGTGTTATAATCATAGAATTACCATTTTTATGACCATTTATGAAATTTGAAGTAGAAATATCCAAAATTCCTCGAGAAATATCAGGAATGTCAAATGGAACCATATGAGAAGAGTTAAACACCCTAATATATGTCAAATTTCTTTCAGTCCAAACTTTACCAACGTTAGTTTGGTTATAAAACCAATCGGTTTCTAAAAGATCATCCGAAAACCCTTTTTGCCCATTCCATGTTAAAGAATCAATAAAATTCTCGGTACCAATATAATTACATATAATATCTTTATCACCATTGAACAATAATACTGGAAGTTTTTCTAACACCATTGGTAAAACTTCTTCAGAAGACGCAGAATTTTCATTTTTCAAATGTCTTGATACTCGACTATTGCATTCTTTCCAATAAGTAGAGCCTTTATTTGGGTTAAAAACATCCAGTTTTTCTTTTTCAATATATTCTTGATTCAAATTCAATTTACTTTGAATTTCAGAATTTGATAAAAATGGATAAACGTATTCTAAATCTGGCGGCCAATTCATACCGCAAGATGGAAACGAATCTGTCAAACGAACATCATACATGTTTATACATTGATCATCTTCATTATTTGTATGAAGAACTTGAAGTAATGAGTTTAATATATTATCACAATCATCATAAACTTTGTTTTTTTCTTTTTGCGTAGCAGTCTTTGACAAGTGATTCAATCCATTTTGACATCTTTCTTGAAGTTGAAAAACATTGGACATATATTCTTCTTTACCAGTTATGAGTCCAGATTCCATGGCAAAAGGAATATAAGAAAGACCGGTATAAGTAGCGGATATCCAACCATTACCAATGGATATGCCTTTTAAATTATATTTGATTTGAGTATTTGGGTCATCATTGTAATCAAGAATATATTTGGCGAAATATGGCATATATTGGCCAGCATAACTTTCTCCTGAAATATAAAGTTCTTTCGATAAATCATTTGGAAATAATTCAAAATATTTTTTCAAAAAAACCATAAAATCAAAGCTAACCGAAGTTAATTCTTCTTGATATTTATCACCATAACTGAAACCGGTGCCTACTGGTTGGTCTAAAAATACCAAGGAAGAAGATTCAAGCCATGTGCCATTATTGAAGTATACTTTTCCATTTTCATTTATTCTTAATGGACCGATTTCCATCAAGGCGCCATCCATTGATGAACATCCGGGGCCCCCATTGAGCCAAATTACTAATTTATCGGTATCATGCGCTTCAGTATTTTGTAATTTTTGTTCGAATTTCCAAAAAAAATAGTTGGAATGATTGGATTCATGAAGAGTTATATGACCAGCATACATTTGAGGTTGTAAAATAGGATTGATATCATCAAATCCAGGAAGATCATTCACTTGATATTGATTTATTCTTGATTGAGGTGCGTCATGAACTGCACCATTCACCAGGAGAAGTAAAAGAGCTATTATATGGTAAACTGTAAACATAACCCACATTTTGAAATTGTATTGAGATTAAAGTCGTGAAGTGAAATGAAATCAAGAGAGCAAATGAAGAAACATGCAAAGACTTGATTATTGATTTGAGGAAGAATAACAAAACAATCACATACATAAAGTAAAAGGAACAATCAAAGTGAGATATTTCCTATCTTTTTTTTTGTTTTTTTGTTTTTTATTGTTTTTTCTTCAAGCATTCATTTCAGCAAAAGCAGATAATGAACCCCCAAATATCTTCTTTTGAAACAAGATATCTAAGTATAGGCTTATACTTGAAATAAATAATAATAATAAAAAAGAAAAAAAACAACAACTTTTTTCTATAAATATAACAGCTTGGCTTTTTTTTTTTTAGTAAAAAAAAAAATAAATAATGATTGTTGACTTCAGAAATGTAATTGACAAATAAAGGCACAGGGGCAAAAAAAAAAAAAATAAAAAAAAGCCGAAAAAAATTAAAAAAAAAAAAAAAAAAAAAAAAAAAAAAAAAAAAAAAAAACCAATGGCCTCAGCTTGTTCTCCCATTCCAGCTGATCCAATATATGTATA